>JAKSZP010010674.1:0-159910 GCA_022478985.1 Massospora cicadina
AGTACGAGGGAATAATCAATATGAAGCAAGGTTTTTCTCTCATTACTCAACTATGAAGTCCCTTTAATCTTATACAATAAAGAACCCAGTAAGAATTAATACTCTTGCCTGGTTAAATATATCTTATATGCTAAGACTTTGCATTAGTCCACATCAGGGCGCAACACAAAGAAATTGACCAAATTTAGTGGATGCTAGGGACGAATCACTTTCTACGCTGCAAATGAAGTATTGACTAAGTCTAGTGAACAACGAGTGGTTGACACAAAAATCACACTCCAAATCCCTCACCCCTGTTTGTTGCACCTTGTAAGTCTTAAGAGTGTTAGCCCCTTGGAGCCTGGTGTGGGATCCGCCAATGGACACCACAAATAATATATTGAAACGAGATTTTTTACTTTTTTATTTAAAAGTATAAAATAATACTTATTTTGTTTTTTATGTTTTTTATTGAACAGGCAGAGCAAAACCAGAAAAGGTCCTTTCTGCGATACTAGTTTTTTAAACTTAAACTAGTTCAAATTTTGAGACCATTGATATTTGAGGCAAAAGAATACAAAGCTCAGTCTTCCAAATTAGGGAATATAGGTTTTTGGCCTATCAGATTGAGGATAAAAATTTTTCATAGGCAAAACTGACCCATGCGGTAACAATTTGATATATTGTATCCAATCACCTTCAAGTAAAATCTTTTCACCTCGGCGGTGGGCTGACTCATGTGGTAATGATTGGTTAATCCTTACCCTATCATCATCAAGTAAATTCTTCACACCTCAGGAGGGTTCAGATCTGAGGGGTAATGATTTGTTCATTCACACACAATCACTATTGGGTAAAGTCTTCTCACCTCGCAGAGATTCAGATCCATGTGATACTGAACACCTCAAATTTGGCCAAGAAGTTAGAATAATCCTATTATTAGTTTTTACCTTTTTTGGCAAATTTGGATTATAATCCTTATTTCTCCAATTGTCAGAATTCCACCAAGAATCCCCTAGGGCTTTTTCGCCTTTTGTACTCATATCATTAATAACTACAATATTATTTGAAGTTTAAGCTAGTGATGGGCCTATCATGGTAGCAGATTTAGAGGCACTCATACCTCCAACATTCTTTCTCCTGGGTCAAGAAAGTGAATGTCTGACACCTAGGTAATTCCTGGGATTTAACTTAGCCTACCAGAGGACTATTACTATACTGCTGAGAAACCTCACCAGTATGGACATGGTTATGAAGAAACACCATGAGATTGGCAGAGGCTTATTAATCCCAGTGAGGACATTAAACGTGTCCATTTAATTAGCTCTATGGCGTATTTGGGTTTGCCATGGATAAATTGGTATGTACCTTACCCATCACTCATATTTTGCATGAGCTGACCCCTGATGAGCTGGAAAAAGTCCATACTTTACTAGAAATCTATAGCAACATATTATCGAAGTTAGATACTGACTATGGCCACATGAAGGGCTGGAGACACTCCACTAATGTGTTTAAATTTAAATTTAAATTTATTGTGAGGAAGGCCAACCATGGGACGGACACTTCCAAATTTGACCTGAAAGAGACAAAACTTAGTAACAGGGAAGGCACCCCAGAGAAGCGATGCTATCTCTTGATGCCAGCGGGAACGCCACTTATGGGGAGGGGGGGAACGTGTGAAGGGGCCGTAGCCACAATTGAACACATGTGGAGGAAAGGGTCTGATTTGATGAAACAAACTGGGAACCAGGAGACCAGCTGTCGGCGACGTGGTGGGAGGTATCCAAACATCCACGCCTGAAAGTGGTCCACCAAATGAGACCAGAATCTGTGGACAGCTTCTGGGAGGGTGGGGGTGGAGCCTGCGATGGCATCCAAGGCAATCGTGTGGATAATCCACATTGCGATTGCAACCACCAGAGCACGGAGGGAGGGTGGAAGGGGGGAGGCCATTGATAAAGTAAACATATCTCTTGACAGACTGAAGGGATGTGTTTGATCCTGGCCCAGCAGACGTTGAACTTCGCGCCATATCACTTTAGAGGTAGGACACTTCTCCAGGCGGTGGAACAGCGTTCCATACTGGCCACACACGACGCAGGATGAGTGTAAAGCATTATAGCGCTCAGCCGTATGGTACACCCACCTCAGGCAGCGCCACACATGGGAACGGATTTGAGGCTGCAACAGAGGATGGTGTGCATATTTCCAGATAGCTTTTTGGGTCTCAATGGAGTAAGGGATGTCTATCATGTCCAGGTAGTCCAACCTGGATAGGACATGGGGCCATGTGGGGATCACGCCATCTTGGATGGGTAGCCCCTGTACCTCTTGTGTGAACTGAGGAGAGGGGCGGCCTCTCTGTGCTGTGTGTCCACTAATAAAAATTCTCCACTCAGCGCTCCGCATGGAGAGGAGGATTCGTTTGCAGTGGGTTTTAGTCCCGTGAGGACCTGTGGCCAATGGGTGTGAAGCCAGGTATTTTATCAGGGAGTAAGGGTTTGATGGATTGTTGAGGCCCAAGGCGCAGGAGAAGTTGGAGCGGGCTGCGCGGGACCAGTGTTGGGAGGGGAGCGTAGGGGCAGTGATGACCGCAATCCAGGTGCCCAGGATCTTGGCAGCATGGGCTTTGAAGTCAAGCAGGCTTATGCCACCATGATGATGAGGGCCAAACATGACTTCTAGCCGTATTGGTGGTGGGCGGCCTCACCAAAGCCATCCTTGCACCAGGGCATACAAGGATTTGAAAAAGCTTGGGGAGAAGGGGATGGCGTGGGCTCCAAACCAGACTTTGGAGAGGAGCATAGAGTTGGCTAAAACAACCCTACCAGTAAGGGAAGTAGGGTGAGCTCTGAGGGAGGCGATGCGCTTCGTCACGTTGTCTAGAATATGACTTTCCATTACTGCTGAGGAATACCCACCTGCCTCCACCCAAAAGCCCAGATGGCGGACCAGCCCTATGGTAGGGCGTGGCACAAAGGGGAGCACCAGTGGGGCGGTGTGAGGTGAGCAGGGAAGCCGAGCACGTGTGTGAGCAGATGGGCCGGGCTGGGCACTGGTTGCTGGGGCCCAGCAGTTCTGAAACTGACCAAGGAGGATGATTTTGGTTTTGGAAGAATTCAGTGCAGTGTTACTTACCCGGAAATACTCCTGGATGAGAGCTTCAAGTGCGCAAGCATCTTTATTATTAGACGCCCCAACCACACAGTCATCTGCAAACGCCATCATCTTGATTGGGGCTTGGCCTGGCACATGGACCCCAGTGGGTTATGCATTCACATATCTAATCAGTGGGTCAAAGCTGAAGTTGTATAATAGTGGGCTAAGGGGGTCCCCTTGTCACAAGCCCCTTTGAGGGCGGACTACTACCGTTAGGAAGCCAGGGCCACGTACTGCCATTGTTGCAGATTCTGTGAGCAGCATCACCCAGTTGATGAAGTAAGGGGGTAAGTGGAATTGATAAAGGCAGGCCCTGAGGTATTCCCAGTTTACTCTATCATAGCCCTTTTGTTGGTCCAAGAATACAAGTGCCCCAGAGGCTGTGGACTGTCATGCGTTAGCCACGGAGTGCATGTTGTCCAAAATCGACCTTCTGGGGATGAAACTGAATTGCTCTGGGGAGATGGTGGCAGATGCTACAATCCCTAAACGGTTAGCCATGATTTTTGTTAAAATTTTTGTATCCATGTTAGTTAAAGAAATGGGGCACCATTTGGCTAAGTCTAGCTTGTCCCCTTTCCTGAAGAGTGTAATGGTGAAGGCCTCATGTCCTCCTGGTAGGAGGCGCGTTTCCAGAAGGCTCTGGTTAAGTGAGGCAAGCAGAAGTGGGGATATATATTTGAAGTACTTTTTATAGAATTCATATGGAATGCCATCTGGGCCTGGGCATTTCCAGTTTGGTGCACCGCGGATGGCTGTCCATAATTCGTTCAGAGTAATTATATTCATTATTTCTGGGTATTGGGAAACAGTGTGGATGTGGGTTTGGTCGAGAAATTCCGCCACTTCAGCCGGCTGAATTGGATCAGGTTGGTATAACTCAGAGTAATACTTTTGTGTTTTAATTGCCACTTCATCTGGCATAACGTGATGGAATCATCTGATCTTTGCACCTGTGTGCAGGCCACGCTCTAGCGTGGTGTGAAATTTTCTTTAAAAAAATATGTGGTGCACTTGTCACCCTCGTTAATGCGTTTGGCCCTGTACTGAACACAAACCTGATGTTTGTGTTGCCTTTTGAGCGCGTTGAGGTGGGCGGCTGCCTCCTCCCACTTCCAGCCCCATGCAGGGCTGTATCCTGTGGCTGGGATATTGGATTCCAGGTGTGCCAACTCTGCCAGAGCGCGCGAGATGACAGCTGATGTGGCTCATGAGCGTCAGGAGGAAAGGTGGCGAGAGTGGTGGCTGGTATCCTCTTTGAAGGCTACCCATGTGGAGATGGGGTCTGCGCAAAATGGTGCAACAAACTCTTTTGCCAGAGTTGCTGATTCTACCCAAGTGGAAAATCCTGGCAATGCAAGTTTGGGAGGTCGGAGTTTGCACCAATGTGGGGCCTTAGCCACTGTGACAGGTAGGTGGTAGGTTATTGAGACCAGCCAGTGGTCAGAGAATTCAATTTTTGATGTTTTGAAGTGGGAAATGTGGGGTTGGAATTTTGCTGGCGTGAGGATAAGGTTATACGGGTCATGGACCTTAATTGGCCGTTGTGGACGTGGGGTCACGTCCTGTTTTCAAGCAGCGGGGCTCACCACGGCAGTGCATCCATTAACCCAAGGGTGGACTTTAGAACGCGAAGTTCTACGTGACCCTGGGGGGCGTGGGAGGAGTAAGGCCAATGGTCCATTGGTGTGTTTAGCCAACAGTTCATATCGCCAACTACACTAGGGTCTGGGGGTAATGGGAGGGATTTGACCAATGAGAAAAATTCCTGACGTTCTTGTGCACAGGTTAGCATAGATGTTGATGATAGCATGTGCCACGTTAGCCCACGAGAAAGTGACAATGAGGACTTGACCATTGAGGAAGGATTCTGATGATAAAAATATGAAAAATTGTTTTTCCAAACTAGCACCCCACAGTGCTCTGACCAAAAGGATAGGGAAGGGAGGAGCATGGTTTTCTAAGCATCCTCGGAACCTCACGGACAGTGAGACTCCTGGAGGGCCGGAAGTCCATGGGTAATAATTTTTGTAAAAAACTCAGTTTCCTAGCCCAGGACGGTGAGGCCTTGAGTCTGGCGATATTCAACATCCCTAAAGTGAAGGTTACCCCCATTGCACCTTAGGTGCGAGGGGTGGGCACCTAGGCCCACTAGCCTCCTCTAGATCCCCATGGGCCTTCACAGCAGCATGAGTGTTTGCAGCAATGCTATTGGTAGTTTTGTTTATTTTAGCAGAAAGCTTTGCATTGGCTTTTGCCTTCGCTTTTTGTTTCCCCAATGTTGAACAAATTTTTTGTGGTGCAGATGAGTTTGGTGCACCATTGAGTGGGGCGAAATTTTTTTTCAGGTAGGTTGGAAACCAAGTTGGTTTTGACTAGAGCTTGGTTGCAATGATTGGGTGAAATCAAGTCACTTATCAGATCCTCAGATTGGGTGGCCCAATTGTCATGGGCTTCCCAATCTGATTAGTTAATGGATTCCCAAGTTGCTTCCACCGAAGGTTTTGATGTCCTCCTGGCGTTGGGAGTGTGGGATAGTGGTGGTGACTTTGGCCGCTTCCTTGGCCACGGCCCTGCGGGCCTGCTTGGCCTTCTTTTGCTCTTGCGGGGAAATAGGTTTTACCAGTAGGTAGCAGCCTTGTGCTTCTTACGGGAAAGCCTCTTTGGTGCTGTGGTTGGTTTGTAGTGCGCCTCTCCACTGGCCATGGCCGCCGAGGGGTGCTCTTGGAATGTGATGCCCTCCTTGGTGGGGCATGCATGTGCCTTATGGCTGAACGCGTCACAGTAGGTGCAGATGCGGGGCGCGCTGTCCACGGTTACCTGGAAAGGGTGGATGGTATGCCCTTTGATATTGATATATGTGGAGTGCGGGATCCGGGTTAGGTCCTTCACAATCTCCTCAGTTGGGGTCAGAACTGCGATGGCTTTGCCAGTGCACAGGTGTGGCATCAGCGTAAAGCACTGCATCTCAAAAGACTGTATTTCGCCATAAATGGTGAGACCATCTTTCAGGTGTTGCTCAAAATGGCACATTTTACTGTAATAGGCAAAAAACAAACGTGAGGAAAATTTGGTTGGATTTTGTCCATCTGGTGCATTTGGTTTTGACAACCCGTTGCCCTTCAGGGAGGTCAATCACTACACACACCACAGTAGCTTCGTCTGCTGCCTCCTTGTTTTCAAAACCAAGGTCCAGCCAACTGCGTGACATGGAGTGAGGTGCAACATACACCGCGGTTGGGAAAAAAGTGTGCACATCCCCATAAAATTTTTCCCATAGAGCTGTTTGTTGGATGTCCAGAAACACACAGGCTCTGTATTCCACCGACGAGAGTGGTTGGGAGTGCGGCATGTTGATGTACTGGTTGCATCGCGCTTGCCAAGCGAGGATTTCTGGGGAGATAGTGATTGCCAGTTTTTTAATTTTTTTTCTATTCCACCAGTTTCTCCGGGGCGTTTTCAAACGTTTGAGGCCGCGGGCCTACCACCTGTTCCTCTTACCTTACTTGCCCAACTGCTCCCTGACATGGGCGCAGACTAATCTCCTCTGTGAGATTATCAAACTAGATTCAGTCTTGAATTGAATAGGTTGCAAAAGTGATTGCAACGAGAGAGAAAAGTTTTTGCACAATGACACTCCATTAATGTGGGTGATGCCCGTCCTATTAGGTCCAAACCTTACCATGTCAAAGGTGGAAGAACAGCAGATGAGGATGGATCTCCAGCTGTTACTAGACGCGGGGTTACTATTCCTTTACTAAACCCTTGGTCTTCCCCCTGTTGCTAATTAAAAAGAAAAATGGAGGTCATTGGGTAGTCATGGACTACGCAAACCTTAATAACCTCATTAAAAAGGATAGCTATCCTATACCCCGCATTGATGACTCCCTGGACCAACTCTCTGGCTCTAACTTCTTCTCCACCAGGAACTTGGATAGAGGCTATTGGCAAATGGACTTTCTCAAGATCAGAAGAAATGCGCTCTTATTTGCAGTGAGGGTCTCTTCTAACCAACCCAATTACCTCAAGAGTTGTGCAACGCACCTGCAACTTTCCAACATGCGATGGATCACATCTTAAGGATTTAAAATCAAGTGTTATAATCTACCTTGATGAATTCGCGGTGTTTTCAAAAACTTTTAACGAGCATCTTGATCACCTGATTGAGTTGTTTTTGATGACTATGAAAATCGAATATCAATTTAAAACCCTCAAAGTGTTCTTTTTAAAAAGTAACTGGATTTACTCGGCCTTTCCATTTCACAAAAGGGAATTCAGCCAATCCAAGATAAGGTTGAAGCGATCTCAAAAATGCCTACCCCTAAAAATCCATGAGATATTCAGGTATTTCTAGGGATGATGGGTTAGTACCATCAGTTAATCCCTAAGTTCGCCCAGCTCAACAAACCCCTCGTCCGCTTACTGACTAAGAACAACTCTTTCCATTGAGATGATGGACAGAAGGCCTCTTTTGAGACTTTGAAGCAACTGCTGCAACAACGCCCTATCCTACGGCACCTAGATTATAATAAACCCTTCATCTTATTCTCTGACGCTTCAGACTATGCCTTTGGGGCCATCTTAGTGCAATTGATGAAAACAATGTAGTTCATCCATTTTCCTATTTTATTAAGATGCTGTCAAAGGCTGAACACAACTACAGTGTCACAGAGAAGGAGTGCCTTGTCGTTCTGTTAGCTGTGAAGCACTCAACCTTTCCTGTATGCAACCACTTTCACTGTGGTTACAGACCATGCTTCTTTGAAATGGTTACATAACATGAAGGATCCTAATGGCCGTTTAGATCGCTGGGCTCTAAAGCTCCAGCATTATGACATGAAGATTGAACACTTTTCTGGAACCTGTCACATGAATGTTGATGGGTTAGCTCAGTTGCCAGTACTTCACTTGGATAATAGCAAGGCGGAGAGGTTATATGACCTCTTAATGACCCCCAATGAATGGGAGGATGATGATGAGCCCGTACAGAAAATGTAAGCTCAGCACTTCCACACACCAAATGGAGATCAGGAAGTTGTATAAGCAGGTGGGGACAAAATGGCAGCCTTACCTTTGGCCCTCAGAACGTATACATGTTATCCTAGAAGCTCACTCCACCCTAGGTCATGGAGGAGCAAAGAAACCCTATGAGTAGATTAAAAATCCGTACTATTGGGATGGGATTATGGAAACCATTGTCAATGTCTTGGATGCCTGCCTCAAATATAAGAAGCAATCCAGTTTCAAGACTAGATACCAGTATCAACCAACTAAACCTCAACAACCGTTCCACACCATTAGCTTAGATGTAGTAGGTCCCCTCCCACAGACTACTGGTGAAAAAGAAATTATCCTAGTAGCCAATGACCACCTTATTAAGTGGGTTGAAGCTGTGGCTCTCCCTGCCCAAGAGCCAAGGCCACAGCCACGTTTTTACATCAAACCATTTTCACTCGTCATGGCTGTCCCCAAGTACTACTCTGCAACAATGATAAAAACTTACATTTTAAGTTTTTTAAATTTTATTTGAGGTGGGCTGAATTGAGGATGATACCGCACTGATGAAGGGAAGTGAAGAAAATGGGTAAGTAGGATAAAACCTGGAAAAACTCCATGAAAAGCGTATGATAGGCCAGGAAATCATGGAACTCCTTTGCTATTCACTATCTCAGTCCAGAGCATTGGTGTGCAAAACCAACACAATCATAATCATCCCTACCCAAAGCTCATTACTGGGATCAAACTCAGGGAGGCAGTGGTAAAGAGTACATACTCTATCACTGGGCTATACCCCCAACAATGGTAAGAACTTCACCTCCAGAGTATCAAAGATCCTGGCCACTTCCATGGGAGCACAACTGCTTTTCTAGGCTCCATTAATTTATCTACCAACGGGACATTGGAGAGAGTAAATGGAACCTTAGTCTTTATTTTACAAAAATGGCCTCTTCTGATCCACTTCACTGGGATCAATCCTTATCCAGTGCTCTTATGGACTACCAAATTAGTTATCACTGGATCTTGAAAATGTCCCCATTTCACGTCTTGTATGGTCAGGAACCAGAATACCTTCCCACTTAGCTAAAGATGTATTCCACTCTAGGGTTGAGGAACCCAAGAAAGCTATGAAAAGATTGTCTCAGCGCATCATCCAACTCCAATCTGAAGCTATGGCCAATTTAGCTAAAATGGTGACAGAAGAAGGGCAGGCTGCCAATGAGCTCCAAACCCCCATCTACTTTCCAAGTGTCTGACATGGTTCTGTATTATCAAAACCGCATCATTCCTAGAAGTGGCAAGCTTGAGACAATCTGGGAAGATCCTTTCGTCATTACCTACAAGAGAGGATCAGAGTACTCTAAATATCCTTGGCTACAAGGATTATCATCAATCAGGTACATAGTCACTTCCTATAGCCTTATTTTCCCCCAACATTCTAGAGGGAAGTGATGTCAGACATTTTCCTCCCAGCTTCAAAAAGAATGCTTTAGGTAAAAATTTTCTGAAAGGGGGGAATGTCAGACATTTACAAATTTGTGTTGATGATAAGAGCGATTTAATTAATAATAATGATCTTATCAGCAAAAAGACCCTGGTCAATTCTTGGTGGGACCCTGAAAATTGGGGTAACCCATTTAAAAATATTATACAGGCAGATATCACGAAGTCAGGAAATCAAATTACCCCAAGCATGTGAGGGAGCATGGGGAGTCCATCAGAGGTTTCTCCCCAGGCCATGACTAGTTTAAAGCAAGCACCTAAGTGGGAACCACCCCTTTTATAGGCTTGGTGGGGTCCCCCAATGCGCAATAACTTTCTCAAATAAGATTAGCAGAAATTTTTTGAATCTTTATCCCACAGGTACATCTTGTCTAAATTTAACTATCCATCCATCATTCAGCAAAAATGAAGTGATTTTTACAAGCTCTGATAGGCCAAATTTACATATTTCATAATTCAGACCATACTATTCTCTTTCCATTTGGCATAACTTTCCAAGCGATTTGTACAGTTTATAAAAAGTAAAACTTAATCGCCTGCTGTAGTTTTTCTCTAATGTTATTGGATTCCCCGCTGGCTGCCCCAGTGTGGGGCAGTGGCGAAACCCCCTGCCATTTTCGTCTGACAGGAAAATGCGCTCAGACTGGCTCACCCAGTCACACCAAATCCCTTGGACGTTTCATTCCTCCCAAAGATCTCAATGCCCATCTCAATCAAGCCCAAGCTGTGTCCTGTTGCCCTCTGGTGCTCCCCTGGAGCAACATGCAATTCAGCCTTAGGGTGAATATGGCAAACTCTTCCCATACAATGACCAAGCCATTATCAAAATGGTTCAGGCGGTGATGTGTACCACCTGTTTTATTGACTTTCGCCCCTATAAGGGGTATTTTGATCTTTGCTTCACCTGTGAAGTAGATGCCGCCACTGAAGCAACGATGCCCCTGGTCTTCCAGGATACTCCTCTCCCAACAACTCAAACCCAGCTTGTAGTGGACACCACTATGGTGGTTCAATTTGCTGGTTTGCCTACCCATCTTACCCTGAGGTGATAAACAAGGAACTGATGAAAGGTTTAACAGTCTATGGCTCCAACCCCATCCTGCAGTTTGTGGTCCCAAATGGGACTACACGCCTCGCTGGGCCACAGGCTTATGCCATAATCAGCCAAAAAATGAAAAAAATTGTCCATCAATTTTCCCTCATGCTGCTATCCCCTCTGCCCCCAACCATCCATTATGGGCCCGTGTTGAGGGCAGATGGACGATTTTTCCATTCTGCTTCGAGATAGACCACTCAAAATGCAAGTACCCATATCTAGCAGCATCCAACGGCGCTGATAGTTCGTCCAACGGCCACCAATCTGCTGCCCACCCCACACCAATTCCGGCATGGGGTATGATCTTACCTCCCCCACCCCAAAGCCTGCTGCTGCAGTTACACCTGCAGCCACCAATCAGCTTCCACCTTGCCCCAGTGCCACACATGATTTTTCTAACCAAACGCAGGATTGGATCTCAGTTTGATCCTATGCAGCTTCCAACGAATTAACCAATTCTCAACCATATGCCAATTCCCCAATTCCATTATGCCAGAACCCATGGGAGTTTTTGGATGAACTTGATGAATCAGGTATTATCATTGAAGAACCATCGCTGCAAGTTGACCAGTTCTGTAATGCAAAATGGGATGCAAAATTCCCCCCTCATTTATATGTACCCAAGCCAAATGCTGAACCATTCCACAGTGACCACCAGCTTGCAGTGAAAGCAGCTGCCACACCAGATTGCCATACCCTCCGCAAAGCCGCCACCAAATCAGTGGCGGCACTCACAGGAGGAATTCCACCTCCCATCATCCACAAAAATCTTACTCCAAAAAGTAAGATTAATGTATACAACTATAAAAAAATGTCACTGACGCTATTCAGAACGTGGTAACTGTAGCATGGGATCTGAAAGTTATGATTACCTGAACCAATATATCATGTTTGTTAAACTACCAGATGCCCGCATTAAAGCCAAAAAAGCTTTAGCCAAATATATCACTGCCATTTTTATGGTTGGTAATTACTTGGAAGTACCAATCATCAGAGATATCAAACCACATACTGCTGATGCCCTGACGCCCTTGTTATCTGCCTTGGTATGAACCTTACTTTGGAAAGAGATACCTGATGCCAAAGACGAGCCTCCTGATCCCCCTCCCCTTCTGCCATGGAGGGATAAGCGGTCTCTGCCGCCCAAACTGGTTGGTTTTTTTGTTTGATGCATTTCATTCAATCACTAAACAGGGAGTTTTGTTTGAAACAATTAGTTACGTTAATTTTTAGTTTAGTTTTTAGATTGATAATGTCCATCCCCTGGTCGGCTTTCCTCGGTTAAATAATAAACTAGAACATACTAAGCTATTCAAAACTTCCCATTAAATTCCCTTTGACCCTCAATACAGTTTGAATACTGAACAGTAAGATATTTAGAAAGTTTGTTTTCTTACCCGTGCTGACACTAATAAAAAACATATAAGCCCCAACTTTTTGTTTATTAGTGTTTATTTATCTTTATTATTAAAACCCCATTTGTGGAATCCAGTAGAATCAGCACTACTGAGACAAAAAAAGCTAGATTCGCACAGGCTTAAAGCTTTAATGATTAGCGGCCTAAAAGGCCCTCAGACTCCCTCAATTTGATTAGCTATCTTGGGGTTAACAATAAATAACTACCTTGAAGTGAGTGCCATAAGATACACCCAATATTGCTTGCAAGTATATATGACCATCAAACATATCTCATTCTGTCAATGTACAGTTTCTTTTTAAACGTTTAAGGTCTGAATAGCAAAGGCAACAGGTTAATCTTCGCCGTCCTAATCTATTTGATGTGACACATCTCCCATTGCCATGATTGATGCATCAGTCTTAAAAATAAATATATGGTCAAAGTCTGGATGTTTTAAAATGAGGCAATCAATAGTGTTAATTTTAACTAATTAAGTTCTTCTTGACAAGTTAAATTTCAGTCAAATAATATGTTGTCCCTGTGTAGATGAGAAAGTGGATCTCCAGGCTGTGCAAAAAGGGAATTAAATTTGGAATATTGGCTGATCATGCCTAGGGAAGTTTAATCATTACACTATGACTTGGACCGTTTCATTTTTGGATTTGGCTTTAATTTATATGGTTGGGGTTGAGGTTTACCCTTATTGATTATAACCCAATGGACTCCAGATGATCCTGCCTAACTAGGGGTACAATTTAGTTTGTTTGATTTCATCTTAGCCTGATTTAACAGTAGTTAAAGTGGTATCTCTTTTCTCATTAGAATGGCACTCAGGACAATTAGGAAAAATTAGATATTGTGTGTGCTTTAAAATGGCATAGGTGAAATTGCTGTACCCTGAGATAAGGGTTTATACCAGAGGTTTCTTCCCCACTGTTTGGGTTCTCTTCTGGTTCATACAGTTAAGATTGACCATTTGGTTCCAACTTACTAGAAACTGTACTTTCACTAAATTGAGAATTAATTTGTGCGGAAGAATGAGTAATTTGGGTATGTATATGAGCATGAGGATCCATATAAAATAATACTTTGCCTGCTTTGAAGGAGTTAATTATACCACCCCCTCCTCATAACTGTTAGACGGAATGTCCCTTGTACTAAATATAAACATATGGTATAATGGTTCCTGTTAAGTGTGTTTCCAGTCTTTAGTGAACACACTTGTTAAATTCTGAGGATCACTCACTTATTAAATAAAATCTTGCTCTTTAAATTGGGAAGAAATTAAGATGAAAGGTCCTCAATTTTTAGCCAGTGTCTTATGGTATATCGATCACTCAGAATCTCACTAGGCTTATCTAAAAATCATGCAACTCTTCTGGACAATTTAGGCTAATTTATCCTTTGAATTCTAGGCTTCTACTGATGCATGCACGTATATAATCTGGAGATTTCTGGCCTAAAAGTTTGTTGAAACTATAAATAGGAACCAAAACTGATAAAAAACTAAATAAAGAGAATTAAAAGAATATATCTATATTGAGTTTTTTTTGAGAACTTAGTTGAAAGTATTTTCACTAGGCCAGGCGCTGGTATTTATACCTCTAGGGCATCTCCTGGCCACACTTTGAGCACACAATTACCACAGATATTATTTTCACTTCTGTTAGGCCCTTTGACTGATACAACCATGATCTTTTACTAGGACTATTGGTGGCAAAATTGTAGCGGATGGGGCTCCCAAAGCCCAGCCCGCCACCAGCCCTAAACCACCACCCCATATGTGGCCATACCAACTCTGAATGGTCCTGTCCAAATGGACGGCCTTGCTGGGCATATTGGGCTGAGGTGCAGTGCACTAGCCTCTGTCGCCTTGGGCCCCCAGGCCAAAGTGCATCCCTACAGCCTCTGTTGCCTTGTGGGTTACCCAGCTGAGGTGCAGTCAACCAGCCTCTGTCACCTCGGGCCACTCTGGCTCCTTCCCATCTCACCAGGGCAAGGCCACTCTCAAAAGGATCCCAGCGCGTCCATCCCCTTTCCTCTCCTCCTCATTGCACCGCCATCTGCATCCCCAACCTCCTCACTTAAATAGATAAAATTAAGTAAGCAAGGCCAGCGAATAGCGGCCTTTATTGGGAGTAGACTCAAAGTTGAAATAGAATTCCAAAGTGAGGTCCATGGAGCTGACCTCGCTTTGAAATACTTCCTAAAATTGGCTGAATAAATGTTTTGGGTAATGAGGGGTGCAAAAGCCTCCTGAATTGATGGCATCCAGGCAACTCAATGGAGAAATGGAGGGGAACCTCAGAACAAACAACAATCAAATAATTTATTTAATTTTATTCCATTATTGACCCAAATAGGAAAATCTTACTTGAAATAATGGAATTGCGACTATTGACACACACAAATATCATAATTACCAACCTTATGAGATTCATGTATGATCATTGATTGTTACAAATATACTCTCAAAATCAGGAAGATTTTAAGTACAAAAAATTGAAACTATTATGTGCAAAACTGTCCTAAGGTCAGCCTGACTTGAGTTTCATCATACAGCTGTGAAATACAACTTTTGGAAAAATTTGGAGTCAATTTATATTAAATAGCGTACCCCTTAGTGGGACAATAGCAGGCCTCTCAATAGCACTAGGTACTCCCTTTTTGGCTGTCCATATGCAAGTGCTATCATTTTATCATACAGCTGATGAAATACAATTACAAGGAAAATCCTCTTTGATTTAAGCTTAATGACATCTTCCTAATTAGGACATTGGAAAGAATCCTGGTAGCACTAGATACTTTAATTGGGCTGTACATTTGCAAGTGCTATCATGATGATTATGAGCATCAATAAACAAAATTTGCCATAAGGCGGAAAACTTATTGTGATAATTTGAAATTAAACTTATTGCTGTTATTAAACAATGGGATACTTAGAGCAAAATTAAATATCAATACCAGGGCACTTTATTAATAATAAAGTTGACTTTGTACAAGATTAATTGGGCCTAATTACCAAGTTATTGTTAGAGTAACCATCCTGAATTGATATTTTACAAATGTGTTATTATAAATCAACACCACAATTTGAATTTTCTATAACTAATTTTGAGCAGAGGAAGACGGGAAGCCCAGGAAGAATGGTTGGCTTTGGTGTAACACCTCAAGTTTTTCTCAAGGCACAGTTCACTCGCTTTACCTGCACATCTGATTGAGAGTGGTAAGCATTATAGCGGCACAGATAAATATAAAACATTCTGTAAAACTCTCCCCAATTTACAGATGAGAACTGAGGTCTGTGTTCACTAATAATCTATTGGGGCACCCCATGGAGGGAAGATAGATATGAAACAAAAAACTTTTTCATCTCCGCTTTCTGTTACTGTGGTGTTACAAGGAATGATATGGGCGAATTTTGTAAACTGGTCTACCACTACCGTGATATGATCTTAGCCCTCAGACGCAGGTAACTTCACAACAAAATCAACCAAAAGGGAAGTCCAAAGGAACACTGCTTTTTAACAGTTACCAACAAATCTGCAAGTGTTTGGCGATTTGGCTTCATCACGTTGCAGACCAGGAGAACTTTACAATACATGAAAATCAGTGCAGCAAATAACTTCCAAAAATATGTGCGGTGAGTCATTTCCATGGTCTTTGCCTTTCCAGGGTACCCACAGTCATCCCATCATGGTAGACCTTTATATTGCTGGTGGAGTGGTCCAGAAGAAACCCATAAGAACCCAAGAAACTACACCGTCTCATTCTTTAGATGGTAATTTCTGGTAATATTTTACTGATTAAACTTGCTCCTGGAGAGAACTATAGTATATCACTTATGACAAGGTCTGAGCAAGGAAAAAATTTCTGAACATACAATATTCCTCCGAGTTTTTCCAGAGGATAAGAGCTGTCACGCATGTCAGGGAGAAGGCTGCTGGGATACAATCTTACACAACGGAATCACCAATTTGGTATTGTGCACCTATTCCTCCTTTGGATCTGGAGCTAAAGAAAGTTTCTGACTCAGAGCGTCAGCCAAACCATTCTCCTTGCCCTTTGTAAACTCATAAGAGTACATAAATTGTGCCAGGGTCTCAGCCCATTGGGTTAGCCTTGGTGTCAGAAATTGAGGCGAGCTGTAGTACAAAAAGGCATGGTGATTTGTATGAACGCAGAAGGTTTGGGATGAGTTATTTGATTGATGACACCAATAAGTTGCTTCTACCACTTCCAGTAACTCTTTTTCATAAAAGGCATAGTTCAACTCTGTTAAGGACATTTTCATAAAATTATATCCCACAGGATCCTTCATTCCAACTTCACCCACTTGCAATAAGGCAGATGCTATTGTGAAGTTGAAAGCATTAGTAGCCACAATAAGCTCCTTTTCTGCGCCTACATGGTGAAATATTGACGTAGAAAGCAAGGGGCACTTTACTGCTTGGAAGGCATCCTCCAGAACAGAGTATCACGAGAGAAATTTGCTCCACTCGCCTTATACAAGGGCGCCGCCACCTCAAAAAGCTTTGGCGAGAATTATTAAGAAATGTACAAGTCCCCAAAAGCTCCTCAATTCCTTGAATGAAGGTGGGGGTACCACTCACAAATCGCCTTCCTCTTGTCTGGAGTTATCATGAGGCCTTAGTCAATCACAACGTTTCCAGGAAGGTGACCTGGTACTTGAAGCTCTCGCACTTACTGATTTTCAGCGTAAGGTTGATTGCTCTCAAACAATCTACCACTTGCCACAACTGAAGTGCATGGGATGCTTGATCATGGATTTCGATTTATTTGAGGTACGCCGACCAGGGGATGGACAGTACTGAATCGCAACACCCAAGAAGACAAAATAAAACTACTAACCAAGTGGGAAGCGGAAACCGCTAAACCACCATGGCAGAGGGTGAGGAGGGGTCGGGGGTTGGTTTTCAGAAAGACCCACCTTGATCATAGGATGGTGGTTACAGTACCAGATCAGAGCAGAGAGCCAGGGCGTTGAGGCATCCGCATAGTGGGGGTGGAGGTCAGCGTAGTAAGAGCTTTCCACTTCCTCATCAAGATAATGACGGGAGAGTGATTCAACAAAAGCTGCGAGGAGAATTTCTGCTTCTTTGCGGGCTTCAGGAAGTTGGGTGAAAAGGGAGATACTTTGGCGGGTGATTTTGGCTGAGGGGTTGAATGAAGCAAGCGTTGCGACATTCATAATAGCAACTTCAGCATCATTAAATAGTTTTGAGATGTCACTGCAGGCAGATTCAGGGAAGTCGGGGGGGGGGAAGAAGAGGGTGGGCAGGCCATGCTGGAGCTGAGCCACTGACTGGGCCACCGCGGTGCATAGTTTTGGGCACTGAGGAGAGGCCACCGAAGCTAAGGCGAGCTGGTGGTCACTTTGGAAGGGGGCTAGATTGGGCAGAGGAGCAAAATGGCGAGGGGTAGGGGTTTCATTGAAGTCAGGAAGGAAAAATTCCGCCCGACCATAATCAAATTGGCAGAGAGGTTGAACTGTATGCTTACTAATGAGGACATTACCTGATTTGTCACTCTCAGCCAATAGATCCCATGGATTTTGGTTAACTGGAATAGTGGCGTTCAACTTTGGGTGGGTGAGATTGGGCGAATGGGCGGCTGCTTGGGTGCCAATAGTGGTCCAAGCATTGCTCTGATTGGCTGGGGTGGATTTAGGTGGGAGAGTGAGGCTGGAGGTTTTGGGGGGCTGATTTTCCATGTTGGCCAACTGAACGAGATTGGAGGGTGGGAGGGGGCAGCAAAGCGCCCCATACTGAACCTCCAGAGGGGGGCTCAGAAGTCGCAGCAGCGGACTTGGCCTGAGGGCACACTTTTTTTGCATGGTCGAGGTCAAAGCAGAGGGAACAAATCTGCCTACCATTATTGTCCCGAGCCCAAAAGAAATGATCAGGCGCTGCAGCCACACTAGCGCGGGGTGGAATTTGTTAGGCTATGGTAGGGTGGTATGGGATGATGGTGGCTGTTGCACGAGGAGCAGCAAGGCGCTCCACACCAGATGGAATGGCAAAGATGAGGTTGGGCTGAGTGCTATAAGCCATGAGCCCCGCGACCAAATGGTCATACAAAACCTAGGGTGGAAGGTGGGATGGAAGAATTGCAAAGGATACCACCAGCGTGGTGTCTGAAGGGAGGCGAGCACGGGTTGTGAGAATGGGGTTTTTTTTATAAATTAGAGGAGTTTGTGCTGCCGCTTCAGCGTCCTCCTCAGATTGGAACCCAACGTCAAAGTAGCCCTTAGAAGGGCGGAAGTCTATAAAGCCAGCTGGTGCAAAGGCTGCAGTGGCTAGGTCAATAATTGCCTTATTGGCATATGGGAACAAACGCCCATAGTCCACTCTGAGGCAATAGCGAATGGTGGAGCGAGGGAGGGCGAGAGGATGAGGGCGAGAAGGGTGGACGCGCGCCAGGTGGAGTGCTAAGTCCCGTGGGGGGACAAAACGGCTGGAAGCAGTGGGCGGGCTGTTTGAGCCCATCCAAACGCGCTTGCCCGCGGGGTGGAAAACACTAGGCGGGGGTGCACCACTGCCCCACACTGGGGTGGCAGGCGGCGGAGCTAAGGACATCAAAGAATAGGTTTGGGCAGACGGCTGTGGATAAATAAAACTTAAATTTAAAATCGCTCGAAAGTGACTTTGAGCGGTAAAAGAAAAAAGATGCTTGATCATGGAGAACACTAGAATACCATCCATCTAGGCTACCGCATACAAACCCAAAAGGTCCCCCAACGCTGCATCAATATGACTTTGAAAAAGCAAGTGCATTTTTAAGCCCAGTGCATGATTAAAACTGGAAGATACTCTTTCTAGTTCAGAAAACGGTGAGCCATTCCTGGACCTTTTTGATCTGGATCTGATAAACGCGTCAAGAATCCAGTTTGTGGAAAACTCTAGCTTAATCCACATAGTGATTAATCTGTAATCCACTTTGATGAGATTCATATATGGTACTGTGACGTTGTTCAAGTTTCATAATCTACGCATGGGCGTAGAGTACCTTCTGCTTCCTTCACAAGGAGCATGAGGAGTATACCAGATAGGTATGCTGAAATATTTTGCCTTTAGCTACCTGCTCCTAGACCCACACGCCCAAGATTGCTTCCACTTATTTAGTCAAAAGGTAAATGGGAGAAGAATTGCGCAAAAGATCAACATTGAGTTTGAACTCACAGTCAAGCTCAGAATGAGATGGCAAAACACTGGCTGAAGGCGCATCATTTGAAGATTTCAACCCCTCTAAAAAATAAGGTAAGGGTACCTTAAAAGTGGGCTTCAGCAGAGGTGAAGGCTGAGTGTGTATACATTTGCCCATCAGGCAAATTGCCCTGAGTGTCAGTTTCAGACATATGGATAACTAGTTCTTGGCCATCATTCAAAATTACCCTCAAGGTATTGGCTTTCAGGTTAGCTTTAACATCAAATTTTCACCAACACTTTGCTCTCAAAATAATTTGATATATGAGATTTTTATTTGCCTTGAAGCGATCAGACAACTGGTACTCACCAACTTAATATTTTTTAAACCGCTTAATTTTAAGCGTTGAAATAACCTGAAAGACACCTCCCCTAACCATATCACCAAGCAAGTGGTTCAACTCAAGATAATCAGCTAGGTTGGTAAATAAAATTATCAGAGACCATAACATACACCAAAACTAGTAGTGCTGATTTTTTTCTATAGAGGAAGAAAGAGTAGTAGAAGACAAAAAAATAACAGGAATAGCCTTTAAACATAGCAGATAAAGCCCATACATCACCACTAAAATCTTCATCAGGCATAATCATACCACCAGGGTAAGTTAAGAATCATCATATGGAGAATGATAATTGGCCACTCTCACCACTGAGGAACATATCCCGCCACATACTCATCAGTTGCATAGACATTTTATATTGTAAGAGCAAATTTTTTTCTTCACTTACTGATTTCTGAAAATCATGTTGAAAGTCAAGAGCGGGTTCTCAGGGGTAATATATTAGACAGAAATGGGCTCCTCGTTAGAGCCACAAGAGCTGTATTTATCTCATTTGTATTTTTATAGCTTGTGCTATAAAATGAGTTTTCTGGTGTCAATGACATCATACCTGATCTGATAGCTGGCTGTTTGTCATTATCTAAGGCCATCACCACTAGAAATTTCATTAATAATTCAGCCGGCACCACAGGAATGAATTGAGAAGGGAAAACAGTATTAGATTAATGATACACTTAAGTTTAGTCTAGACTCATCTGAACCCTCAAATTCTGTTTAAGGGAGGGAGGATATTTGAGAAACCCAGACCCATCTAGAGAAAAATCCGTAGTTTTGGGCGCTAATTTAAGGGGCCACTGCGGGTGGTATCATTGCAGCAGAATATGAAACATTTATTAAAGATTCAGGATTAGACCCTTATCCGCCTTTGAGTTCCACAAAAAACAAAGGAATGGAAGGATAAGATTTCTCCCAATCAAAGGCGCATGCAAGTTTTTGGGGACTTTATTTTAAAAGACTTTCCAGATAAACAATGACGGCCAAATTAACCTGGCCCCTAGCCGGTTGGGGCAGAAAAATTGCTTTAAGAGGCTTCAATCAGACGATCAATTTTGGCAGGGGGAGCTTACCTACTGGGGCATTTATTGCAGGGGGGTCAAAGTGAAATGGGAAATGACGTTTTAATGATGGCTGAAAAAGGTAGGGTCTGGGCCCTGTCACAAATTTCTTATAAATACACTTCTAAAAAGCCTTTTAGCTTGACGCAGAGCAAAGAACTTAAATAAGGGTTGAAAGGATGACACGTTTAGATTACGCTGCTCCAAGAAAGTTCCAATCCATTTACAGATTTTCACAAAAGCAGCTGTGCATGGAACACTACAAAAACCTATTCAGCTGCCCTAGGAGACAGGCAATACAGCAACCCCACACCACATGAGGGTGGATGAGAAAAATTGAAAGATTTATATTAAAAGACCTTCCAAAGCAATGGAAGCAAGTGCCTGTTGAATTTCAGAATAAAGTTCTAAGGTCAGTTTAGAAATTACACCCACAGAATTGATCAGGGTCTGAGACGACCAGATATAAGCAGGAAGGGTGGGAACTTCCCAGTTGGAGGTAACAAGAATAACGCCGAGATGCACTACAAGTAATCAAACAAAAAACTGTGGTGAGCAACATAAAGATTGTGCTGAATGGCCAGAGCACCTAGTTAAATCTCAAGGAAAGCCCTAAATGGATAATTCTCATGTGTTTATAGTAAAATGTTTGGTCAACTAATGTCAGGAGAGTATCTGTAACTCCTTCAAATTCTGATAGGCTGTACGGGATGTACAGCCATACCACAAGGGAAATAGTCACTAGAAGAAGAGGGAATAGGTATTTCAAAAGGCGCCAGACACAGGGGACCCAGGGACAGCACATATAAATTATATAAGTAATGAGTTATCTTAAGAATGCCATGACTTGGTTGGACCCCAGGGAGGAGTTCATAACCAAGTGAAAATTGGTGTTGGGGTGCTTGGGTGCATTGATCTGGAGGGGGCCAGGATTTCTCAGGTGCGGCAGAGTTCATTATTACCTTAAACAAAATATAATGACCTATATTATAAGAGACCTCCTTGAGGAGGTCTACAAAGAGGTCAGAATGTCATGATTACATGACACAATTGAGATACTAAATGCAAGTATAAGGCTGGCGTGAGAGGCCAAAAAGAATAAAGATATCAGACCTCCTTGACTTAAAGCATACCCTGGACCAACGCTGGATACAGGCAATATATGCCCAAGTTGGTCCTGGGGGTGCACATGATGATCAGCCTAGTATCACATCAAGGGCTAAAATGCACCAGCTTTGTTATAAATAATGATGAATTGGTTACAGTTGGTTTATGAATGGGAATTCAAAACATGTTTGATTTACAATATTGCCAAATCTGGGAGAATTCATCTACAGTCAATAACTTGAGTTCATGTGTACTTGAGGTACAGTACCATGGCTGATGGTAATGTGCGCTTATTGGTTTGTTTAGACTTAGTACCGCTCCTAAGAGATAAATATTCTCCCTTAGTGTTTATTAGTGATTTCTTAAGACCAACCTTCTTTGTTGGTTGACTTGCTTAATAATACCCCTTTAGTTTTACGTTTTTTGTGGATAGTCCCTTGGGTGGACCTATGCGCAGACCTCCTAAAGGAGGTCTCCAACAACATAGGGAAATTTTTTCATCAAAATTAACAATATTATTGGGTGCACACCTGAGCCATCCTGGTCCTCTCAAGATAGATGCACCCAATCAACTTGACACTAATCTGCACTTAGGTATGGACTCTTCCTTGATTCCAACCAAGTTTTGTTGCTTTTTTGTTATCTTGTTATTTATACTGTGTTGTATACCCTTTCCTTGGGTCATCTCTGCTCTGGCACCTTCAGAGGTGCCCATTTACTAGATTTACTAGCGACTAGTTCCCTTGTGGTGTGGCTGCGCATTCTGCACCAACTCACAGGGGATGAAAGTGTTACAGACACTCTATTGACATTAGTCAATCAACTTTTTTACTATATGTGCATACATCTTATCCATGTGGGGCTTTCTTTAAGTGCGAAATAGTTGCGCTGGCCATTTTCCACGGTCTCTATGTTGCTCACCACTTTTTTTCATTTGGTTAATTGGTAATGTGTCTTGGTGTTATTATCACTATCACCAAAAAGGGAAGTTCCCTAACCTTCCTGCTTATAACTAAAGGACTCAGACCTCTTATCCTTGTTGGGACTAAGGGTTTTGGCTAATTGTCCCGTTTAGTTTTAATGCCATAAGACCCAAGTTCTTGGATGCTAAATTTTACTCAATTGCTTTCCATTTCCGGAAAGTTTACACTCAGGTTAACATCTCTGATGTCATAAATCCTAATATTATTTCTTCCCTAAGTAATTTAGGGGTAGGCCAATCTAACTTAAAAATGGTGATATAGAGACCAGCTTATTTTTTTAGAAAAGAATTTCAAGGGAGTTCAGGGAGTTTTCTAAGGTAAGACTTCAAGTGGTCCAAGCTAAGATCTACATTTGTTACCAATAAGGGATTCTGTGGCAGACTGGTCAGCTTATCAAATAGGATTTGCTCGCCGCATGGATCAGGTTTGAACCCCAAGGTTTAGAGTCCTTGGGTGAATATTATCTGATCAAATTAGTCATGGATTGGCCCAATTATCAAGAGTGCTCTAAATTACTTGTGGCTTGTCTCCAATATTAAAAAGGCTTGAATTTATTTGGGATTATCCCTGATACAGTTTCAGCTATTTTAACTGATTGGGTTTGATTACCGTCATCTGCCTCATGCAAATCTTTGATTCATGCAGAAATCCCAACAACGCCACCTCTAATTCTTGGCGCAGGGAAGAAAACGGATGGAGAAAATGCCATTTTTCCACGATTTATTATGGTACCCTAAAAGACCTCTACAATTGAGTGTTCGTTGACCTACTTATAAATGACTTTGTAGGGCCCCAACCAGTTGGTGCCAAATTTTGGTATCACGACCTCCCAGCCAATGGTGATAGAAAAGGACTAGGTCATCTAGTTGGAAGGTGTGCTGTGGTACATGTTTGTCATCAAACCGACTTGTTTCTCTGCTAGTGGTACCAGATAAGTTCTCAGAATCCAGGGCCTGAAGTCAGATAATCTATTGGAAATACTTTGCATAGTACTTCAGGGGCTTTGGGGAGGCTTGGTTGAGCGTTACTGCATTATAGAAGGCAGCTGGGAATTTTTCCAAACAACTCCTGGAAGGGCGACATCTTAATTATCTGACAATAGCTGATTTTATAGGCCAGAATTGCACTAAGCAAATATTGGGCCCAATGAAGGGGGTCTTTCATAGCCATTTTCTTGAGTTTCAGTTAGAGTACCACTTGCCCACTCTACCATTCCATATGTTTCAGGATTGTAGGGATTGGAAAATACCTGAGTGAATCCCATCAGTTCAATCAAATCATCCACCAGCAACAATCGGAAGTTTTGCCCATTATCAGAAAGTATTATATTAGGGCACCCATGCTGGGTGATAATCCATTTACATAAAAAATAGGGTGATAGCTTTTATGAAGCTGAGGGTAGAGATAAAGCTTCTATCCACTTAATTAAATGATTCACTTCTAGGAGGAGGAACTGATGCCATTTTAGGCTCAAGGAAAAGGTCCCACAACATCAATACTAATAGTATGGAAGGGTTTACAGGTGGAACGACTGGATGTTGAGATTTGGGATTAGGTCCAGCTTGACTTTTACATACCAGGAAGGACTCTGTTACATCTTGGATGGAAACAAGCATTCCTTCCCATTAGCATTTATTCTTGAGCCACTGGTATGTTTTCTGAATTATCCATGGCTGACTTGCTGATGTCCTATGATGTCAGTCCAAGATTAGGGCCATATATAGGGCAACCATTTTTGATACATGAGTTTGTACAGTTTACTGTTTTTAAACTTGGAGGTTCGCCAACTTTTGCAAAATTTTTTTTGAAAAGTCAAGATTCATCTTTTCATAAATGTGATTGATTAAGAGGTTGTAGAGTTGATCCTAATCAGGGTAAGTTAGAGCTAATATGGGGAGCTTGGATAAGAAATCCACATTTTGGTGGATGGGCCCTGGTCAAGGAATAATGGAAAAGTCATAAGTTTAAAGTTTTACCACCCATCAGACAAATTTCATGTATGCTGGATTCTAAACCCCAGGCAGGTTAGCGCTTCTTTGATTTAAGTGTTTGGGTATCCACTTAGCTCCATTACTTGTTTAGGAAGGATGTGAATTATGATCCCCATATTCAAAATCATTTGGGAGCCAGAGGGTATTGTAATAGGATGGGGGATATACAGAGTGATCCCATATTCAGCGTCCACAGCCTCAAAGAGTAACTTAGTTTTTCCTCCTAAGACTTGATATATTAATTTACTAATAAATGATGAATATTTGAGCTGACATTTTTGTTTTTGGGGCTCCTTTACTTTTAGCTGGAAGGTTAAATATTAATGGAATCCAATAACCTAATCGGGATAGGTATTTTTCTTTCTGGTTGATGATGTAATTAATTACCACATCAGTTAAACTCTAATAAGAAACTCCTAGTTATTGTTTTCTAATGCAATAGCGGGGGCAGTAATTTGAAGCTTTCCAAATTGGAGAGGTCAGGTGAAATACGCCACAATTGATTTAGTCATCCAATTAACAGCTATCCAATATCAGCATCGTGGATTAAGTCTGGAGCCATTCTTAATTTCTGGATAAGTCTGGAGGATAAATCGTTAACTAGTGAGCCAGTTTAAATTATTGCCAAGACTTTAAGCTTTTGAACGACAACTTCAACTCAAACCTCTGAAGAGCTGTACTGAGGTTTAACGGCGATTAAACTTTTGTGGGGGATTCATAGTGATGCAAGAGGAGGATTTTTACACGGCCAAGCTTGGGGTTGCTCAATGATTTTAGAGGATTTATCTGACAGCACTTGCTTTCCATAGAGAGCTGACCTTCAAGATTTGTTTAGGTATCTGCCTAATATAAAATAAGAAAGCAGAAGATCTTTATTCCCTTGGATAGGAAGGGGTACATTGACTTCTGCAGGCTGCTAACAAAAAAGCATCCTGAGATGCTGGGCTTAGGCTCAGGGCTAGTACAAGGGTTCTGAGGCACTTAATTGCCGTCAGCATAGGGAGCCTTTTGCCCTATACTGACTGATCTTTTGCCAATCTACGTAGGAAGATGCTACAAGTGTTTACAGTATGATTGTTTCTCTTGCAAAAAGTGCAGTATAATTTGGGTTTATGTGACTTAAGGGTGTAGCTGCTACCATTTGGGGCCAAGACCTACTATTATTTAAAAAGGGGTCCCAGTGGGTTAGAGTAGATCAGCCAGAATTTCCAAATTAGCTTCTTTTATATGAAGAAAAGATGTCCAGTTAGACTTCACCGCTTTAAGATAAAGTAGAGTGTTAGGCATATTTTTAAATGCCAAAAATCAAACAGTGATAGTACTTTTCTTTCTCGTTGCAATCACTTTTGCAACCTATTCAATTCAAGACTGAATCTAGTTTGATAATCTCACAGAGAGGAGATTAGTCTGCGCCCATGTCAGGGAGCAGGCGGGCAAGTAAGGTAAGAGGAGCAGGTGGAAGGCCCGCGGCCTCCAACGTTCGAAAACGCCCTGGAGAAACTGGCAGAATAGATAAAATTTTAAAAAAACTGGCGGTCACTATTTTCCTGAAGATACTCACATGGCAAGCACGATGCAACCAGTACATCAACACGCCACACTCCCAGCCACTTTTGTTGGTGGAATTTGGAGTCCGCATGTTTCTGGACATCCAACAAATGGCCTTATGGGATAAATTTTGTGAAGATGTGCACACAATTTTCCTGACCACGGTGTACGTTGCACCTCATTCCATGTCACGCAGTTGACTGGACCTAGGTTTCAAAAGAAAAGAGGCAGCAGACGAGGCTGCGGCGGTGCATGTAGTGGTCAACCTCCCCCAAAGGGCTATGGGTCATCGAAACCAAACGCACCAGATGGACAAAATCAAACCAAGTTTTCCTCACATTTGACTTTTGCCTACTACGGTAAAATGTGACATTTTGGAACAACACCTAAAGATGGTCTCACTGTATATGGCGAAATTCAATCTTTCAAAATGCAACGCTCCACGCTGATGCCACACCTGTGCACCGGCAAAGCCATCATAGTCCTGACCCCAACTGAGGAGATCGCGAAGGACCTAACCCAGATCCTGCACTCCACTTTTATTAATATCAAAGGGCATACCACCCACCCTTTCCGGGTAACTGTGGACAGCGCGCCCCTATTTGCACCCACTGTGATGCGTTTGGCCATAAGGCACATGCATCCCCCACCAAGGAGGGTGTCACATTCCAAGAGCACCCCTCAGCGGTCATGGCCAGTGGAGAGGTGCACTACAAACCAACCGCAAGCACCAAAGAGGCTTTCCTGTGGGGAGCACAAGGCTGCTACCTACTGGTAAAGCCTATCTCCCCACAAGAGCGGAAGAAGGCCAAGCAGGCCCATAGGGCTGCGGCCAAGGAATCAGCCAAGGCCACCACCGCTATCCCACACTCACAACGCCAGGAGGACATGGAGACCTTCGCGGCAGAAGCAACTTGGGAATCCATCATTCAATCAGATTGGGAAGCCCATGCCGAGCGGGCCACTCAATCTGAGGATCCAATGGGAGATTTGATCTCACCCAATCATTGCACCCAAGTTTCAGTTGAAACCGACTTGGGACCCATCCCAACTGAAAATTTTTTTGACCTGCTCAATGGTGCACAGAACTCATCTGCACCACAAAAAATTCATCTGACGTCGGGAAAACAAAAAGCAAAGGCTAAAGCCAATGCAACTCTTTCTACAAAAATTAACAAAAACCCCAATAGCATTGCTACTAACACCTACGCTGCTGTGAAGGCCCAAGGGGATCTAGAGGAGGCTGGTGGGCCCAGGTGCCCACCCCTCAAACCTAAGGTGCGATGGGGGAAACCTTCACTTTAGGGACGCTGAATATTGCCAGACTCAAGGCCTCCACATCCCAGGCTAGGAAACTGAGTTTTTTACAACACAATTTACCCGTGGATATCCTGGCCATCCAGGAGTCCCACTGTCCATGAGGTTCTGAGGAAGCTTGGAAAACAATGTTCCTCCCATCCCTATCCTTTTGGTTGAAGAACTGTGGGGTGCTAGTTTGGAAAAATAATTTTTTCAAATTTTTATCTTCAGAAACATTCCTAAATGGTTAAGTTCTCATTGTCACTTTCTCATGGGCTGACGTAGTGCACACAATCATCAACATCTATGCCCCAAATGGTGCACGTGAGCGTTGGGAATTTTTCTTGTCGGTCAAATCCCTCCCACTACCCCCAGACTCTTTCCTAGTCAGCAACATGAACTGTTGGCTAAACACACCAATGGACTGGTGGCCTTCCTCACCCCACGCCCCCCAGGGTCACATAGAACTGTGCATTCTAAAGGCCACCTTCAGGTTAATGGATGCGCTGCTGCGACATGCCCCGCTGCTCAAAAACATGATGCATCCCCACGTCCACAATGGCCAACTAAGGTCCATGACCCACATCGACCTTATCCTTATGCTGGCAAAATTCCAACCCAACATCTCCCACTTCAAAACAACAAAAATGGAATTCTCCGACCATTGACTGGTCTCACTAACCTACCACCTACCTGTCACAGCTGCTAAGGCCCCACATTGGTGCAAAATCTGCCCCTCGAGCTCGCGTCACCAGGATTTTACATGTGGGTGGAAGTGGCAACTTTGGCAAAAAAGTTTGTTGCACCATTTTGCGCGGACCCCATTTCCACATGGGCAACTTTCAGAGATGACACCATCTGCCACTCTTGCCATCTCTCCTCCAGATGCTCACGAGCCACATTGGCAGTCAATTCACGCACTCTGGTAGAGTTGGCACACCTGGAGTCCAACATCCCAGCTACAGGATACAGCTCTGCATGGGGCTGGAAGTAGGCAGAGGCAGCCGCCCACCTCAATGCACTCAAAAGGCAACACAAACATTGGGTTTGTGTTCAGTACAGGGCCACATGCATCACAAAAGGTGACAAGTGCACCGCATATTTCTTTAAAAATTTTTTTGCACCATGCCAGAGCGTGGCCTACACACAGGTGCGAAGATCGGATGATTCCATTGTGGATATGCCAGCTGAAGTGGCAATCGAAACACAAAGGTATTACTCTAAATTGTACTAATCCAATCCAATTTAGCCAGCCGAAGTGGCGGAATTTCTCAACTGAGCCCACATCCGCACCATTTTCCGATACCCAAAATAATGAATTTGATTACTCCAACTGAATTATGGACAGCCATTTGCGGTGTGCCAAACCGAAAATGCCCAGGCCCAGATGGCATTCCATATGAGTTCTACAAAAAGTACTTCAAATATATATCCCAGTTGCTGCTCGCCTCACTTAACCAAAGCCTATTGGAAACGCGCCTCCTACCAGGAGGACATAAGGCCTTTACCGTCACAAATTTCAAGAAAGGGGATAAGCTAGACTTAGCCAACTGGCACCCCATTTCTCTAACAAACACAGACACTAAAATTCTAACAAAAATCATGGCTAACTGTTTAGGGACTGTAGCATCTGCCACCACCTCCTCAGAACAATTTGGTTTCATACCCAGAAGGTTGATTTGGGATAATGTGCACTCTGTGGTTAATGTATGTCAATCCACAGCCTCTGAGGCACTTGTATTCTTGGACCAACAAAAGGCCTATGATAGAGTAAACTGGGAATACCTCAGGGCCTGCCTCCATCAATTTTTCCTATCCCCTCGCTTCATCAACTGGGTGATGCTGCTCACGGAATCTGCAACAATGGCAGTGCGTGGCCCAGGCTTCCTAACGGAAGTAGTCCGCCCTCAAAGGGGCTTGCGACAAGGGGACCCCTCAGCCCACTCTTATACAACTTCAGCTTTGACTACTACTGCAAAATGTGAATGCCCACCTCACTGGGGTCCATGTGCCAGGCCAAACCCCAGTCAAGATAATGGCATTTGCAGATGACTGCGTGGTGGGGGTTTCTAATAACAAAGATGCACGCGCGCTTGAAGCCCTCATCCAGGAGTATTCCCGGGTAAGCAAGGTGGCACTGAACGCTTCCAAAACCGAAATCATCCTCCTTGGTCAGTTTCAGAACTGCTGGACCCCAGCAATTAGTTCAAAACCTGGCCATCGGCTCGCCCACATCCTCGCCCTATTAACTCAACACACACCGCCCCACTGGTGCTCCCCTTTGCGCCACGTCCTACCATAGGACCGGTATGCCATCTGGGCGTGTGGATGGAGGCAGGCGGATACGCGTCAGCAGTAATGGAGTGCCATATTCTGGACAACGTGACGAAGCAAATCGCCTCTCTCAGAGCCCACCCTACTTCCCTTACTGGCAGGGTTGTTTTAGCCAACTCTATGCTCCTCTCCAAAGTCTGGTTTGGAGCCCACGCCATCCCCTTCTCCCCAAGCTTTTTCAAATTCTTGTATGCCCTGCTGCAAGGATGGCTTTGGTCAGGCCGCCCACCACCAGTACGGCTAGAGGTCATGTTTGGCCCTCATCATCATGGTGGCATGGGCCTGCTTGACTTCAAAGCCCATGCTGCCAAGATCCTGGGCACCTGGATTGTGGCCATCACCGCCCCTACAATCCCTCCCATCACTGGTCCCGTGCAGCCCGCTCCAACTTCTCCCGCGCCTTGGGCCTCAACAATCCATCGAACCCCCACTCCCTGATGAAATACCTTGCATCACACACATTGGCCACAGGTCCTCACGGGACTAAAACCCACTACAAACGAATCCTACTCTCCATTCAGAGCGCTGAGTGGAGAATTTATATTAGCGGACATACAACCCAAAGAGGCCGCCCCTCTCCTCAGTTCACACAAGAGGTACAGGGGCTACCCATCCATGATGGCGTGATCCCCTTCGGCCCCATGTCCTATCCAGGGTGGACTACCTGGACATGATAGACATCCCTTACTCCATTGAGACCCAAAAACTATCTGGAAATACGTACACCATCCTCTGTTGCAACCTCAAGTCCGCTCCCATGTGTGGTGCTGCCTGAGGCGGGTGTATCATACAGCTGGCGCTCTAACGCTTTACACTCATCCTGTGTCGTTTGTGGCCAGTATGGAACGCTGTTCTACCGCCTGGAGAAGTGCCCTACCTCTAAAGTGATATGGCGCGAAGTTCAACGTCTGCTGGGCTAGGATCAAGCGCATCCCTTCAGTCTGTCAAGAGATATGTTTTCTCTATTAATGGCCCCCTCTCTTCCACCCTCCCTCCATACTTTGGTGGTTGCAATCGCCATGTGGACCATCCACACGATTGTCTTGGATGCCATCGCAGGCTCCACCCCACCCTCCCAGAAGCTGTCCACAGATTCTGGTCTCATTTGGTGGACCACTTTCAAGCATGGATGTTTGGATACCTCCCACCGCATCGCTGACAGCTGGTCTCCTCCTGGTTCCCAGTCTGGTTCATCAAATCAGACTCCTTCCTCCACACGTGTTCAGTTGTGGCTAAGGCCCCTCCACACGTTCCCTCCCCCTCCCCATAAGTGGCGTTCCCGCTGGTAACAAGAGATAGCATCGCTTCTCTGGGGTGCCTTCCCTGGTACTAAGTATTGTTTCTTATGAGTCATATTCAGAAGTGTCTGTCCCATGGTCAGTCTTCCCCGCAATAAATTTATAAAGTTAAATATTTAACAGTGATAGCATCATCTAATCTAAGACGTTTTCCTGAGACTAATGTTTGAGCCTCAAGGTAAAAAGGGTTAGCAAACTCAGTGCTGGTTTCTCCCCAATTAAGGCTTATGTCCATAAAAGATTGCTTTTAGTTGCAGAAAAGTTAAGTTGCTTTTGAATTCTCAAGAAAAGCAGACTTGGCGTCATCCTAAGTCTGGAAATGCATCAGATGAAGTACCATAATGTCTTGAGCTATGCTACTAAGACAGTTGGTTAGGTATTTAAGCCGTTGGGTATCAGTAGCTTCATTCATGGGTTTTTCATAACAAAAATGGAAAGAGAAAATACTTCCCTCACCTGGGACGTACTTCTCTTTGAATAATGGTTTGAACATGCACTGGGGGGTTAGTGGTCAAGAGACATGAAATGTTATTGGAGGTTCAGTTTCATACAAAGAGGAGCTACTATTGCAGGGAGATACATGAGGGTACAAAGCGTCCATTTGCTTTGTAACTCGTTGATATCTTCAATTATTTAATCTACCCGCTCATGGGCGGCATAAAGGTACAATTTGGTAACAAAGAGTGGGGTTAACTTCCAAATTCATTTTTTATATCGGTAATTGCATCATGAAGTTTGAGTTGGCGTTGCTCAATGGTGAGAATATTTTGTAACATCCCACATATCACAACGGGTAATTTTGCCACAAAGTTAAGTCGCTCCTGAACAAGATGTAATCTAATGCCAAATGGTATTGCTCATTGTCTAATAATTGCATTAGAAACTCTGGGTAAACCTGGAAGGGAGCACACGTTTTGTTGGGCTGAGGGGTTTTGACCACTTGTCCTCTTTTTAAGAGCAGGAAACACAAAGTTCCTGGGTGCTGGATTTTACATGAACTCTTTCATTGCCCAGAAGTCTTTACTCAGATTAACGTTCCTAGAGTCATAAATACTACTATTAATTCTTCCCTAAGTAATTTAGGGGTAGGCCAATTTAACACGAATTGCAAAAGAGTGAGTCCAGTTTATTTGCTTAGAAAAGGATTATAATAGAGTCCAGTGAGGTTTCTTTGGTAAATCTCTAAGAAGTCCAAACTAAGATCTACACTTGTTACAATTAGGTTTCTGTGGCAGACAGGTCAGCTCAATTAAATAGGAATTGCTCGCCACATAAATTGGGTCTGAACCCTGAAGTTAGGAGGCTTTGGGTGAACAACATTTGATCTCATAGTCAGGGATTGTCCCTAATATTGAGATGTTTTAAAATTAGTTAGGGAGCATCCCCAAAATTTTGAGGGCTTGAAACTTGTCAGGGATTATTCTTATACAAGTTTCAGTTATTTTAACAATTTTGGGTTCAATTCACATCATCTGCCTCATGCAAATCTTAATTCAGGCAAAAATCCTGACATTCCTGCTGTCACAATTCCCCAAATTTCACCCAAAATATATTCAGAAATTCAGAAGGCGTTTGCTTCCTCTCATTATAAGAATCCTTTAGTACAAAAAAGGAATCTCATCCAGCCATTTGGTGTGGATTTGCTGTATAAGCTGTCCCCCGGGGAACCAACTGGGTTTATAGTGTTCCATGCACATCTACTTTTGTTGAAATTAGTGGAAGGTTTAAAGCATTTATTGTACCCTCGTCATTTGTATGTTTGATACATACTAACCTTTTTAAAAGTTCTTTGCTCTGCTCCAAACTGGATGCCTAATGAATATATTTAAATGTATTTTATAACAGGTCCCAGACCCTACCATCGTCAGACATCGTTAAACTTCATTTATCTATTCCACCTTAGACCCCCTTCAAGAGATGTTTTATTAAGGCAAGCTCCCCCTTACAACTTTGACCAGCTGATTGAAGCTTTTGGGGCTATTTCACCGCCCCAACCAGAAATGAGCCAGGTAATTTGGCCGTCATTGTTTTAACTGGGAAGGTTTTATAAATACAGTCCCAAAACTTGCATGCATCTCCAAAAAGGAGGAATCTTATCCTTTCATTTTTTAGTTAAGTTGGATTCAAAGGCGGTCAGGGGTCTAGCCTCAAGATTTTATTAAATGTTTCAGTTGATCTGATGTGATGATGTCACCTACAGCTTCTCCTATAAATACAGCGCCTCATTTATGGATTTTCTCCGTTTGGTGCATGGCCTCCCACTGATCCTCCCTCTGTTTTGAAAGAATTTAAGGGTTCAGATGAGTCTAGACCTATATATAAAATCAATAAGCCATCATATTGCTGTTCCATATGCATCTTGTTCCTGTAATTCAATCAGAATCATCATAGGAGGGCCTAAAGGTAATTGCTTTGGATAATGATGAACAGCTGGCTATTGGATCATGTCATGTTCACATGACTATATTGAAGGGGTCAATTGCCAAATAAAGCTGAGCGCCAAGAATCCAAGAAGGTTAAACTACAGGACCTTCCAGACTTGAGGCACACATTGGACTGACGCTGGGTACAGGCCAGGTATGCCTAGGTTGGTTCAGAGGAAGTGCAACCTGCCCAGCCATGTATAATGGCCGTAGCATTAAAATGGATGAGCTACCTTTTTAATTACAATGGTTATATTCAATTAATTGGTAAATGGGGGTGCAAAACGTTCAATCTATGAAATAAGTAACATGGGTCGAGCTCAACTTCAATTGATCTCTCTATTTCAGTCTATTTCAAAGTATGTTACCCATTCAGATGGAAGCATGTGTTTATTGGTGCAATAGGGCCTAGTAAAAATTTCTCTGATTGATGATTTGCCAAAGTTGGCTTAAATATGTTTGCTTGAGGCCAACATTTCTTTTTATCATCTCCCTTTAATAAATCCCTTGTTAGTTTTACGTTTTTTTCCCTTATGTTGACTTGGCTGAACCTGTGTGCAGACCTCTTCGAGGAGGTCTCACATAACGTTGGCCAATTTATTTCCTTAAAATTGCAACAGCATCAGGGACACCACTGGGCCGCCCAGGTTCCCTCCAGACTGAGGCACCTGAGATCTCTAGCCCTTTTCAAAGCTTGGTTATGAACGCCCCTTTGGGGCACATCCAAGCTTTATTGTTTGTTCAATCTTCATTTATGTTTGCCATGATAACCAACCTAGTACTATGTCACTTTAGCCCAATCACGCTCTGTGGAGCTATCTTTCCTTTAATACTGATTATTAGTTCCCTTTCTTTGGTCCTGTTCTCCGTGCACCATTACGCTGGTTAATAGAGAGTTATAGACACTATTGACAGATCAGGTAGGATGTTGAAATTGTCAAAAACGCTTTTTATGATGCAAATTTGGTAAATTCAGTACCTGGATTATCAACTCTTACAGCTCTAACCTGGAGTCCATTTCTGTGTACCAGATCACCCTGAGAACCCACGATTGACTTTCATTAAAATAATCAAATAGTAAGTGGTTAAAAATTTACTCTTAAAATATAAAATGTCTATGCAACTACTAAGTATGTGGTGGGGTATGTTCCTCAGTGGTAAGAGTGGCCAATTATCCTTCTCCATATCTTGATGCTAAAACTTATCCTGGTGGCATGATTATGCTTGATGAAGATTTTAGTGGTGATGTGTGGGCTTTATCTGCTATGTTTAAAGGCTATTCTTGTTAATTTTTTGTTTTCTACTACTCTTTCTTCCTCTATATAAAAAATAAGCACTACTAGTTTTGGTGTATGTTATGGTCTCTGATAATTTTATTTACCAACCTAGCTGATTATCTTGAGTTGAACCACTTGCTTGGTGATATGGTTAGGGGAGGTGTCTTTCAGGTTATTTCAACGCTTAAAATTAAGCGGTATAAAAAATATTAAGTTGGTGAGTACCATTTGTCTGATCTCTTCAAGGCAAATAAAAATCTCTTATATCAAATTATTTTGAGAGCAAAGTGTTGGTGAAAATTTGATGTTAAAGCTAACCTGAAAGCCAATACCTTGAGGGTAATTTTGAATGATGGCCAGGAACTAGTTATCCACATGTCTGAAACTGACACTCAGGGCAATTTGCCTGATGGGCAAATTTATACACACTCAGCCTTCACCTCTGCTGAAGCCCACTTTTAAGGTACCCTTACCTTATTTTTTAGAGGGGTTGAAATCTTCAAATGATGCGCCTTCAGCCAGTGTTTTGCCATCTCATTCTGAGCTTGACTTTGAGTTCAAACTCAATGTTGATATTTTGCGCAATTCTTCTCCCATTTACCTTTTGACTAAATAAGTGGAAGCAACCTTGGGCGTGTGGGTCTAGGAGCAGGTAGCTAAAGGCAAAATATTTCAGCATACCTATCTGGTATACTCCTCATGCTCCTTGTGAAGGAAGCAGAAGGTACTCTACGCCCATGCGTAGATTATGAAACTTGAACAACGTCACAGTACCATATATGAATCTCATCAAAGTGGATTACAGATTAATCACTATGTGGATTAAGCTAGAGTTTTCCACAAACTGGATTCTTGACGCGTTTATCAGATCCAGATCAAGAAGGTCCAGGAATGGCTCACCGTTTTCTGAACTAGAAAGTGTATCTTCCAGTTTTAATCATGCACTGGGCTTAAAAATGCACTTGCTTTTTTCAAAGTCATATTGATGCAACGTTGGGGGACCTTTTGTGTTTGTATGCGGTAGCCTAGATGGATGGTATTCTAATGTTCTCCATGATCAAGAATCCCTTGCACTTCAGTTGTGGCAAGTGGTAGATTGTTTGAGAGCAATTAACCTTACACTGAAAATTAGTAAGTGCGAGAGCTTCAAGTACCAGGTCACCTTCCTGGCAACGTTGTGATTGACCAAGGCCTCATGATAACTCCAGACAAGGGGAAGGCGATTTGTGAGTAGTACCCCTCACCTTCAGTCAAAGAATTGAGGAGCTTTTTGGGGCTTGTACTTTTCTTAATAATTCCCGCCAAAGCTTTCTGAGGTGGCGGCGCCCTTGTATAAGGCAAGTGGAGCCAATGTTAACTCGTGGTACTCTGTTCTGGAGGATACCTTCCAATCAGTAAAGTGCACCTTGATGTCTACGTCAATATTTCACCAAGTAGGCCCAGCAAAAGAGATTTTTGTGGCTACTAATGCTTCAAACTTCACAATAGTATCTGCCTTATTGCAAGTGGGTGAAGGTGGAATGAAGAATTCTATGGAAATAATCTTATGAAAATGTCCTTACTGGAGTTGAACTATTTTTTATGACAAAGAGTTATTGGAAGTGGTAGAAGCGACTTATTGGTGTCATCAATCAAATGGCTCATCCCAAACCTTCTTCGTTCATACAGATTACCATGCCTTTTTTATTAAAGCTCTCCTCAAGTCCTGACACCATGGCAACCCCACTGGATGAGACCCTGGCCCAATTTATGTTCTCTTATGAGTTTACAAAGGGCAAGGAGAATGGTTTGGTGGCAGCTCTGAGTCAGAAACTTTCTTTAGCTCCAGATCCTAAGGAGGTGGAGGTGCATAATACCCACCTGGTAATTATCTTGGTAAGATTGTAGCCTTGCATCTTTTACCCCATGGCATGTGTGCCAGTGCTTGTACTCTGGAAAACTCGGAGGAATATGGTATGTAAAAAAGACTGTTCTTTTGCAGCCCTTGCTGGAAGAGTATACTAAGGTCCTCGCTTAGAGAAAATTAAAATAGGAGGACTTTACATGGTATGCCATGCGAAGGATGAGATGGTGTGGTTATATTGGATGCTTAGTTCCTTCTGGATCACTTTGCCTAGTAATTTCCATGACCATCATGATGAAATCACTGTCAGGCAATTTGGAAAGGCAAAGACTTTTGAGCTGATTTGATGCACTTATAATTGGAAGGGTTTGTACTCACAGGTTGCTAGGTACTGTAAAGAGTGCCTGGTCTGCAACTGGATGAAGCCAAACCTCCAACACTTGCAGGGTTATTTTACCAGTTCAAAAGACCAAAGGGCCCTATACTTCCTTATCTGTTGGTTTCATTCTGGAGTTCTTAGTGTAACAGTTCTCTTGACTGAAGCCAAGTTTTTGAAAATGGGCTCAAAGCTTAAAATTAGCGGAGAGGTCAAAAAGAGAAAAGATGAGCGAATATAGACTACACTTTTAAGTTATAAAGCGTCAATTCCTTATAGCATGTAGGGACATGGTTCCTCAAGGTCCTTTGCAGCACTGCATGATTAGGATCTTTCACTGCATTCCATATCAACCGCCTCTTCAACACCATATATTATTATGCATCATCCATGTGACTGAAGAGGTTGAAGCCGTGCCTCTCATGTCTGGGAAGCAGGGATGGGACTTCTTAAGGTTTTACCGATTCTTGTACATGTGATGCTTCTTGATTAAATCTAGCTTTGGCGCCTTCAGGGTAAGGTTTTGTTCATGCTGGTTAAGAGTAGATCTATTAAGGCTCAATTTGGGAGAAGAGAGCTCCGCTCACTCATCATATGAAATTTGACAATGCCAACCCTAAGATCCTGTCAGAGGGGATATAGGGTTGAAGGAATAAGACATGTACTCAATTCACCACTGTCCCCTGATTGACGTTGGCAATGAAGTACTCTGAGTTCGCCTTATGAGTGCCCTTAGAAGGTCCAGACCAAATAGCATGATCTTATTATGTCAACCTACAGTTCATTGATGATAAAAGAGAATGAGATTACCTAATTGAAATATTTGTATGGAGGGTCAGCCAATTTTAAATTGAGATGTCTCCCTTCTTGTGCAGGTGTCAATGCCTTGTGTGGCTAGGGCTTGAAGCTGTAAAATTTCATTGGCTAAGGACCTCTTAGTTAAATCAGAGTTCTCAAGTACAGAGGTAAAGAAATGGCTAAATGCTACTTGGTAACTTGGGAGCATGCCAAATAGAGCTTTGAAGAAGGACATCTTGATTATTCGATGGTATCTTATTATATAAGCAAGAAAGCGCTGGGAAATAATGATTCAAGCAAGCAGGATTGGAGGCGGTCATCTTTCACAAAATAAAGGCAAGGGTTCCATTAGCGCGTCTCACCGTCTCATTGGACAGTGTGTTGTAAGGGGCGGTGAAACTCTGGTCAGTATCAAAAGGCAAAATTAGCTTTTGGACTACCTTTGAGGTGAAATCTAACCCATTGTCCAAAAGTAAAGTTTGTTGGCATCCACGCAGGGTGAAAACGGATCATTTAAGAAAAGGAGCCGTGGCTTTTGCAGTGGCATCAGGGACTAAAATAGCTTTGACCCATATGGGTAGATGTTCTGCGGCTAGGAGGATATAATCATTCCAAGCAGCCCAGTGATAGGGGGCTACTATATCAATGCTAATGACATAGAAGGGACATGACGGGGCAACAACTGCTGATATCAGGTACTGGCTTGGTCTTGGGATTGGAAAGTCATACAAGCTCCCAGATCCTTTTTGATGGTTTCTACCATTATTCCAAGTAACATAAGGCCTTTAGCTACTCGTGAGTCTTCTTTACTGTCCTGTGCCCTACAGTTGCATGCCCTATATGGATAATGGCATTTATGAAAGAAGGGCAGATGTAAGGGAGCCATTTGTTATCTATCCTTTTTATATAGCAGCCTGTCCATTGATCTGAGTGTCTCAAGTCTTCTTCTGGAGCTCAGCTTGGATCTCAAGAGTTTCCAACTCACAGCGTTCTGGTTGGCCAATCAGATCATTCAGTCAGTACTCCTCAGGGGTTAAGGAATCTAGTACCAGCATTATAGAGAATATCAGCATTCTGTGAATCACTCCTACACGATGGACAATAGTGAAAATGTAGCTCTGTAAACTTGGGGACCATCTGTATAAACGGCCATATGGGTCCTCCATCTGCTGCAGCCACTGGAGCGAGTAGTAATCAGTGACAATGGTTAATTGTGTGCCGTAGAGAGAAGCCAAAAAAGTCTTGACTGTTAACAAAACAACCAGGTATTCTCATTAGGTAACGCTATAATTTCATTAAGCCTTGCTAATGGTCTTGCTGAAATAAGCTACTGCATGATTGACCCGATTTTCGTTGTGCTGGGCTAGGATGGCCCCAACAGTGACATCACTCACATCCATGAATAACAAGAAAGGTTGTTCAAACCGCAGATGGACTAAAATGGGTTTAGTGCCAAGAGAAGTCCTCAAAGCATTAAAATCCGATTCTTGTTCTGGCCACCACTCTTAACGCACGTTCTTCTGCAGGAGGTAAAATAGAGGCTCGGACAGTACAGAAAATTGAAGAATAAACTGAAGATAATATGCCACCATGCCAAGAATACCTGATTATCCCTCAGGCTAGGGGAGCGAAATCTTTTCAATGGCATTGACTTTGGTATAAATGGATGTCATCTTTTGACACTTATGTCTAAGGAACTTCATTTCAGACTGAAAAAGGAGCACTTTCTAAGGTTGAGCTTTATTGAAGCCTTCCTAAGACTATTGAAGAATTCCCAAAGGTGCACCAGATAAATATTAAAATTTTGCTAGAAGACAGTGATATTGTCAAGGTATAAAAGGACACATGATATTTTCTTTTGAGGATCTCCACCATGGCACCTTGGAAGGTTGATGGCGCGTTACAAAGGCCCTGGGGCATCCTTGTGGGTTTGAATAACCATTTGTTGGCAATGAGCGCACACTTAGCTCAGTTTTCTTGGGCGATCTCCCCCTGCTAATTCCTCTGGCAAGGTCCATTATGGATAATTCTCATGACCCAGCAAGCAGGTGGAGAGTGTTATCAATTTGGGGCAAAGGATAATTGTCTTTTTGGTGATTGAGTTGAGCTGGTGGTGGTCCATCACCACCCTATGAGTGCCATCCTTATTTTGAACTAATAAAAGGGGGAGGCCCAAGGGCTGTGTGAAAAACAAGTAGTCTATCTTCTAGTAGTTTTTTGAGGTCTATAGCCACCTGGGCCTCTTCAACCTTACTCTATTGGTAAGTTCGGGACCAAAAGAGGGAGAATTACCAGACTCCACATGATGTAGAGCCCCACTGTTACTTTTAAAGTTGTAGGTCAAGGCCAAAAAGGTCCGAGTACTCCTCCAATAATTCCTGAACCTGGCGCTGTTGTTCCCCGGTGAGCTCCTTTCTAATACAGGTGTTGGATAGAGCCACTGATTGTGACAGCTCCAGACTAAAATCCCTCAGACATTCAAAGCTGCGAACTCATCAACAGCCTCTACTGGTAGAAAGCAAACATACACGGTGGGATTATATGGGCCCACTGTCCTATGTTTTTTGGTAAGGTTAGCTAACAATACAGATATGGTTTTGGCATAGGTAGATTAATAAATACCTTGGAAAGGTTAGGACCTCTTTGGCGGATGGGTTATCCATACCTCAGATAACTAGCAGTTATCCAGAGGGGATTTTAACAAGAACCTGGGTATTGATATTAACATGGGATTTCGAATATATAGTGGTTGTCCTAGGTAAATAGATCGCCATGCCTTCATGGCCATCAATGGTAGGTTGGGCAAGCGGACCCAAGAGCCCCTTATGTGATACTTGATTCAATTGATTTGACTCTTACTTTCTTATAGGCAAGCCCAGGTCTTAAACTCTGCTTTGGTGTCACAGGAAGATTCAAAGATTAAGGGAACCCGATATCCCACTAGGGACAGAAATCCTTCATCATATTGTACCACTATGAAGTAGTCTCCGAGAAAATGTGTTTCTAGAAGAAGTTCATAGATCAGGTTATTTAGTGCGATGGCGGGGGTATTTACAGAAAGCTTCCTAAATCAGATAGATAGAGAAGAATAGGTGCTTATGGATCATCTACACTGCAGTCCAGCCATGCAGTATCCATGTAATGCAGTAAGTCCAGAGTGATATTGATATGTTTCATCAACTTGAACAAAAAACAATCTCGAGGGAAACACTGGTGATGATGGCATGAAATATAAATTATATGAACTTATAATGCAACGCAGGTAACTAGAATTCAAAACTGTGGAGGTAGCATGAGAAACATGGGAGAGTCTTTGAAGAAGAGTAAGCAGTATCAATTCTTTATTATTAATGAATACCAAAACTTCTTCTGGTATGATAGCTCCAAGTTTGTTAGAATTCATGTATGACATTGAGGCGTGGTCTGGATGTCAGAATGGAGCGCCTCGTCCTTCATTCTGATGGCCTTTTTCCCGCCTCCTCAGTAGGTCATTTATAGCATGTCTTGGCATGTAACGGAAGACATTGCAATAAGTGCATTGGGGTCAAGGATTATTCTAGTTTTCGACCACATGGGCCCAAGGATAGTTGGAGAAGACAGAGGCGGTGGCCTTAGGATGCAGGTCCGATGCAGGGATCTCGTTAAGCGCTTCCTTGGTTTCACAAATGCAAGTAAAACTATTCTTCTGTCTTAACATGTTATTTTAAACCTCAGGATAGGACCCCAACGCAGAGATGACAGCAGTTATGGTGTCATCCAAGGTAATGAAATTTGTGGCCGCTAAGGACTGCGCTTGGGCGTAGAAATGTTTAGTGAACTCCACAGGTCTATACCCTTAAGGCAGATACCCATGAAAGCTTGTTTTTAATTTCCAGGGTCTGGTTGCTGCCTGATTCTTGTACTAAATCAGTTCGGATCTGTTCTCAGGTGTAGCACCTTTTTAACTGGTTGTCATAATCTCCTTAGCGGTTCTGTTAAGGCAAGAGTGGTTATGCTTTACTTTTTACTATTCAGTGGCCTCTTCTATAGAACTTTCATATGCATATAAGCAAGAGGCAATACTTTATTAGGCTAAAGTGAACTTTTCATTAAAACTACGTTTGAAATAAGTTACAAGAGGATTGGTGAGAGTATTAACACCAGAAACTGGTGCAGGCTCATTAAATCTCAGTTTTGACAAATTTGTAGGGGGCCTGCTGATCCAACCGTCATCTTAGGCCCTCAAGGTCTTCTTGTATATGTCCCAGTTTCAGTTAAGGGAGGAGATGGAAGCCTTGGGAGCAACTTGCTCTTTTAATACTTAGATGTTGGAATGGTTAAGAAGAAGCTGACTTTCTAGGTTGTTAAAGCGAGTGTCAAACCCTTGTCAGGTTTGTTTGAGCTGGGAAATGAAGCTATTAATAAGCTTGGTGAAGACTTTAAGATTATCCTTTTTTATTCAACAGTGCCTCAATTGAGACCCTAGTGTCAATGGGACTCCGTCTACTCAGAGTTTACATCCCTGGGCCACATTAGGATCTGATCCCATAAAGAGGCTAGGGCTTCCAAGATGTTCTTCCTTCAAGGGTCGTCAGGGTCGCCTGGAGTAAGCACTGCGGGGCCAGAGGCCCTTTGAGGCCCACAGGGACCTTCAAGCCCTTCAGGCCCCTCACGTCCTTTGGGACCTTCTGGCCCCCTAGGCCCTTCAGGTCCTTCACTCCCAGAGGTGAGGTCACGAGAGGCCAGCTCCTGATAATGTTGCTGGAGAGTCCATACCAGATATTTTGACTTGGTGGAGGCTTTGGTTCCAGACAGCCTCAATGAGTAGTACATTCTAATGAAGTCAATCTTTGAAGAAGCCTGAAATTTCGCTATCCAACACCACAAAATGGTTTTAACTTCAAAGATTAATTAGTGGTTATAACATTGCCATTTTGACTGTCGTAGACAAAGGAGGATGCTGCGCTATTGAAATTGACAACATGAAAATGTAAATTCTGGGTAAGCCCTAGTTGTCAGGAGACTTCATAATGGTGCAACCCAACTAACTGCAGAAGGCGATGAGTGGCAGAATAAATGAAAACTTTAAAGATAGAAATCAGTCCTAAGGTCAGTTCACCTGTTTGTGGTTTTGATGAGGAATATAGATTCCGCATGATAGAAGGCACTGAAGAAGCACAGGAGTGACTTGAGCGGCCTCCCACAGAATAAAAGCCCTATAATAACTGTTAATTATTTCATTAAGGTTCTTATACTGAAACTAATATTGACACCATCAATGGAAGGTGGAGTGAACTAGAACGTGGCCCAAAATTCTAAGCTCTCAGGCTGCACGGGGGTACTACATATCATGAGCTACTAATCCATCAAGTGACACTTCTCAACTGGTCAGCGGATTGTCTTTATTGACTGCTACTATTCTCCATTGTTTGTTATAGATGTTTTCACTTGGGCATCTTGGAACCACTGTAGTGAACATCACTTCTCTTAATGTAAAAGATTTTGGCTGAAGCTGAAGTTCAAAAATGGGCTCAAAGCTGAAAATTAGTTGAGAGGTCAAAAAAAGATGGAGCGAATATAGACGCCTTTTTTTAATTATAAAGCATCAATACTTATAGGCATGATATAATTTTAGGCGGTACCATTGGGATATGCCATAAGGGTTGCACATGTCGAACCCACTGAACAACAGAAAGATGATTTATGGATTGTTGGTCCTATGAACACTGGAAAATATAATAAAATATGAACAATTGCACCAACGAAACTTTTAAATATTTTAATAGTACAGCGACTCTTTGCTGTTCCTCTCTCTCAACTACTAACACCTAACCTTTCAATCGCCTCATTTTTGATTATATATCAGTGACGTTAGACGATACCATTCTCTTAGCTTATACTATCTTATTCTGCCAAATATCATTGATTTTCAGGATGGTATTATTCAATTCTCTATTGCCTTAGTTTAAATCTAATAAATCATATTCGTCAAATGTTGAAATCACATATTGCCTTATTTGTAGGCAATCCAATAGTAATCCATTATATCCCAATATTGCCTCATCTCAAGGCGCTCAAATACCCTAAATTAAACATCCTAGTTGGTGGATTCTCGCCATTCCTCCGTAGCTCTTCAGGGCTTATCATCCTGTCATATTAAGATCTCAACCTTGCCCCCTTTGACTTGACAATAAATTTCCTATTGTTTATATTCTTGAAGAGACTTCATGTGTACGCAATTAATTGTTTGACCACTTGCAGGGTCTTTGATGGCATATGCGTCAATGCCAGTTTTCTCAATTATTTTGAATGGATAACCCAGATGTTGGTTAGATTTTGTTTCCACCCAAACCCATGCTAGTCGTGGAACAACACCATCTCACCTTCTTGAAACTGAGTCAACCTGCTACGCCATACCTGATTGGCAGCCTGATTCTTAATCTTTTTGGCTAATCTGAATGAGTACGCTTCCATTTGTAACATGATCAACGTGTCAACTAAATTTGTTAAGTAACAGTGGGCATCCATAAAGCTGGTATCTTCTATGCACAAATAAAGCAATGCCATTAGAGTGAGGTGTCGTCCTTATAACAGTAAAAGGGTCTCTTCCTCATGGCGGAAGGATAGCTAATATTGTAAGCAAAGATGGTGGTGGAAAGGAGGGAACTCCAATCAGAAACTCGATCCATTCCAATTTCTGAAGTATGTTCACCAAGGTCCCACTAACACGCTTGACCATCCCATTGAACATGGGGTATTATGGGGCCATTATAACACTATAGATGCTTATCATCTCATTTAGCCTTGGAAGGATGTGTAGAGTGAAGTTTGTTCTATTGTTAGTAAGAATGATCTGAGGGCAGCCATGTTACTGGATAATACATTTCCATTAAAACTTGACCACTGTGCTTGCCCCCAAACCCCATATCAGCCGCACTTCAACCCACCTAGTCAAGTAGTCAATAACCACCACAATTTACTTGCACCAGTTAGCTCCCATTAGCAGTGGGGCAACGACATCAAGGGAAACTATATTCCAAGCAAAGATGTGGTTTCACTAAATGGTACAAGATCTTCTGGCAGAATGACTTTTCCTCTTAGCACTGGTGGCAACAGGAAATGGTTTCAAGCACATCAAAGTTCATGCTTTCCCAATATTACCAAGGGTGCAACAGTTCCATTGTCTTTCACACACCATCATGTCTGAAAGCCTTATGGGCGCTCATAATAGTCCCTGGCCATGCTAAGGGTCGCAGAAAGTTCTTTGTAGAATCGCCGATCCACTTTTGCAGTTCCTCATTCTGTTGGAATGTATTTTCTTGCATCAAATTTAACGCTTTTATTACTTGGGATGGTTCATCAACATACGTTTCGCTGATCATCTTATCATATATCACATCACTGAGATCTGCCATAACTGCAATGGTTGGCAATCTAGATAAGCAGTCAGCGTTCTGATGTTTTTCTCCTAGTTGATGGAGGATCTCAAAGTCATAAGCTTGCAGTTTGAGGGCCCATTGGGCTAGACACCCTTCAGGTTCCTTGAGGTTCTGCAATCAACGTAACAACATGTGATCCATTAAGAATTTAAACTTTACTCCATGAAATTAGAACCTAAACTGATTATGCTTAGATCACCGCTAAGCACTCCTACTAGGTCACAGTATAATTACGCTCATGGCAATTCAGGCTTTGACTGCAGTATGCAATGGGATGCTCCTCTCTCTCGTCATCTTTCTAAGAAAGGGCCGCCCCAACAGCAGAAAGGGACGCATCTGTCTGAATGTTAAACTTCTTAATGAAGTTCAGATAGCGTAGCACCAGCGCATTGATCAGCGCCGTCCAAAGTAGGTCAAAGGTGTATTGATGGCGTTCCGTCCATTCAAACATGGCATCCTTTTTAACAACTCAACTAGCGGCTTCCTAATACAGCCAAAATTAGTATGAAGCGCCAGTAATAACTGACCATTTCCAAAATACCTATATGTCACGCTTAATATTAGGTGTAGTCATTTTTTGGATGGCCTCCACCTTGGCTGTTGGGGCCGCAGCCCTGTTGCATCAACCACAAACCAGGTATTTCAAATTTTCTTTGAAGAAATTACATTTTAGAGGCTTTATTTTGATGTTTGCCCCAGAAAGCTGGCGGAATACTGCTTCTAGATAATCAAGGTGCTCACAAAAGGTTTGCGAGAAAAAATTGATATTGTCAAGGTATACAATGACACAGGACAGCTTCAGGTCGCCGAGGTTAGAGTCCATGGCTCATTGGAGTATATCCGGGGCATTACACAGCCCTTGTGGCATATGGGTCAGTTGAAAAAGGCCTTTGGAACGTGATTATGGAGCATTTTTCTTGTTCCACCGCAGGCAACTCAATTTTCCAATAGGCAAATGTCAAGTCCATTGCTGAGAAGTAACAAGCTCCCCCTAACAAATCAAAAGCATTAATAAGCTGTGGCAAGGGGTATGAGACCTTCTTTGTAATACTGTTGAACTTCCGGTAGTCTATCACCACCCAGTTGGTGCCTTCTTTTTTCAATCAGAACAGGCGAAGCCCATGGAATCTTGGAAGGTTCAAGCATCGCTTGCTCCAGCAACTTATTAATTTCATCATTGACAACATCTTCATCTGCCATCAATCTGTGGATTGGCCAAGATCTGATGGGAGGATGATCTCTAGTCTCCAACTGATGGACCACCCCATGAGCGCACCCTTTATTATAGTTGTCAGTGGCAAAAATCCCTTTATACTTCTAAAATAAAGCTATCACTTGGTCCTTTTGTTCTTCCAATAACCCTATCAAATTCTTCTGCAGTACCACTGTCATCATGATGGGCTACAACTCGGTGGTTAGACCAAATTCATCCAACAAACTGAACTTTGGACCTGAAGGAACTCCTTGATTGAGGTCTAGTGTAGGTACGCCACTATTTGTTGTCAGCGGATTTGCATTGTTATGTTCTGAAGAATCACTAACAAAACCTTGATTTCTCCATGGCCTGGGAGTATAATCCCTGGAGCCACATGAGGCTCAAGCCATAATTGCTGATAGGGCCCAATGACATCCCCATAAAGCCTGGCTTGCACTTCCACCTTTAGCTCAGTGTTCACTATGACTTGGTGTCTAGAAAAATAGATATAGGCTCAGAAGCTCAGAGAGGTTCTTGATATTCGTATATCTGATGGGGGAAGGGGCCAAGTCTTGATTTTTAGTCAATGATAGCGGACTGGAATTACTCCATTCCTATATGCAAGATTAGTATGACCCATATGCATCAGATCCTTTGGCAATCTGCTAGAGTTAAAGTAAATTGTGATCCGTTGCCAAAAAATATCAAAGGGCTCCTCCTTTATATCAATTACAGCCCCAAAAATGTCACAGGAAAGCATTTAAATCAGCAGGTCATAGTTACTGTTGGGTAGCACTATTGCCAGAGCTACAATGACCGGACCCAAACCACAAAAGTAACGTGTGGTACGCTTCACCAGAGGCCATGCTTTCCACTCAGTAGTACCTTACACCATTCAATGGTCCACATCAGGCTTTAACGTCAACTTTTCCATCAACTATGTAGAAACTATGTTGGCCAGAGTGTTTGTATCTATTATAGCGCATACTCTTTTTTCGCTACAAAAATATCACAGTATGTAAACTTAGAATAAGAAAATACTGATTTTTTATTATGTGGACATTTATGGGATTTCTTTTCCTAAGAAAATCATATTCCCCTCACCTACTTTAGGTTATTCTTTAACAATGGCGTCTACTGGAAGGGCAACGTTTACTCCTTTCAGGGTTGGTGCATCTGCAGCTGGATCCAGATTGTCTGCGGAGGCTTGAAAAATTTTTTGACAGGCTTACCTCTTAAGCTGCTTCTGAGGTTCTTCATCTATCGCAGCCTTGGCTTGAACTCATGTCAGCACGTTCACTTCTCAAACTGGTTGCTGGTATAAAATCCTGTCATCATAACGAGGGATTTCCACTGGATATACTACAATTGATTCAGGTGGGACGTTTAGGGTTAGGATCGTGGAGGTAGAGTCCCATCTCTACTCCGCTTAACCTTTTCCCTGCTAGTATTAATCCTGTTGCACATATTGAGAATGACAGTTAGGGCAACTCCTTATCAGGTGGCAAGGGCGACCACACTCATAGCAATTAACATCATAAGAGCTACATCATTGGTTAATAAGAAGTTCCAGGCCAATAATTTTGTGGAGGTTCAGCATAATCAGGACCAGGTTGGTAAGATGATTGCTGACATCAGGCGTAACTAGGTCCAGGTTGGTAGTTGGGTTGCTGATAATTAATGAATAGGGCTGGGGCGGAAGTTGAATTGCTGTGAAAAATTTAGCTGAGGACAAGGCGCAGAATTATATTAAGATTGATGGTTTCTAAGTGGAATATGGGCAGGATGAGCATATTCCCTCAAATAAGATGGTCCAGTGGAGACGGTGACTTCCACTCCATATTGGGTGGAGGGAAGCTAGCAGATATGCGCTCAAGAACTTCAAATTTTGAGCAGGGAAAAATCAACATCTAAAATTGGAGAAATGACATTGTGAATCTCATGGTATGGCTTCACCATGGGGATCATTGTGATGCACACGTCGGCTTCCACCAATAGCCTTCCCCAATCAGCATGTGAGCTTCCACCATACGTTTATCAGAAAACTCTGTGAGGGCCTCATTATGGAAGAACCCAGTAGTCAAGAATTCTGCCTTTTGCTGTGACATTTTTGAGATACCTCAAACAGTCAAAGCATGGTATCCTTTAAATCTGGGTAGGTAACGGAGCTGCTTGGAAGGTAGCAGGTGACTTGATTAACACTCCTGAAATCCAAGGCAGATACCAACAGTTTAGCTTTACACCAATCAGAGGCACCTTCCGCTGCAAACTCAAACCGTTAAAGAAGCCATGGATATTCCCATTATGATTTAATTGAGGCACTTCTCTATTTTGTCCTCCTCATCCCACTCATAGGCGTGAGTTTTTGGGGCATACTGAGGAATGTGTCAAGACCCATAATCAGTCTACCAATGAGGAGCTGGTCCAGCGGAGTGTGGGATATCTGCTGCTTTGGAGGTAGCATGGCCTCTGCCATGGGCAGTACTGCCATCAATTCAGAAATTGGCACTCCAATTCATACTCATACCCAGAGCTACTTTCTTGGGTTTAGTAGCTCTGGACAGCATCATATTCCTCATTCTAAAGTTCCCATTGTCATACTTCCGCTTCCCCATGAGAGGGCTGGGAGGTACTGGTCAATTTCTGCTCCACTCAATGCTGTCATTTGGTGGTGTCATCCAAAAAATGGTGAATTCCTTATTTTGTTGTCCCAGAAAATGCATTTGACTAAATGTGCTGTTGAGCTGGTTCATAATGGCGTTCCTTTCTTGAAGAAGTTCATCCCATTTGTTGAGCACTACATCTAAAGTGAGTTTGAGTTCCTCATATTTGGGTGGTGTTGTATTTCATGAAGATTCCTCAGAAAAGCAGGCCTGATGAGACATGGCCAGTGACTGGAGGTTTTTTATTGATTTTATTTTTAAGGGTTGGTCAATGGGCCCCCTGTAGTGAGCACCACTGCTATAATTTTGGGTGGTATCGTTGGAATATTCCATAAGGGACACACAGGCTGAACCCACTGAACAACAGACAGATGATATATGTATTGTCAGTCCTCTGAACACTGGATAATATAATAAAATAGGAGCAATTGTATCAACGACACTTTTATTTATTTTAATAAATACAGCAAATCTTTGCTGTTCCGCTCTCTAACTATTCAACCTAACCTTTCAATTGCCTCATCTTGATTATATATCGTGACTTTAGACAGTACCATTCTCTTAGCTTAGACTATTCTATTCCGCCAAATCTCATAGGTTTCAGGATAGTATTCTTCAATTCTCTATTGCCTTAGTTTGAATCAACCTAAAATTATATTCATCAAATGTCAACATCAACTTATCACCTTATTTGTAGGCAATCCATTAGTAATCCAATTTATCCAAAGTCGCCTCATCTCAAGACGCTTAAATACTCATAAATAAACATCCTAGTTGGAAGACATTCGCCATTCCACTGTAGCTCTTTAGGAATTATCATCCATTCATGTCAAAATCTTGACAGGGCCTGTAGGGAAATAGTGCCTCAAGGACCATTGTGTCCCCAAATGATCAGAATCTTTCACCGCTATCAAATCAACTGCCTGGTTGGAACCGTTGTTATTATGCATTGTCCTCATGATCAAATAGGTGAGGTCTGCGCCTTTTTGAAATTTTGGCAAGTAAGGATGGGATTCTTGAAGATGTTATCATCAATTCTCATACTTGTGATTCTTCCCGATCAATTCTAGTTTTGGCGCCTTCAAGGTAAGGTTCTGTTCACTTTGATACAAAAAATCAATCTACTGAGGCTCAATTTTAAAGCAGAGATTATAATTCGCTCATCATCTCGAATCCTTACAGTAGTTACCTGCATCTGAGGGCTATGATGCAATCATGGTAGTGGTGAACCGTTTTACATAGTTGTCTCATTTCATTCCTTGCAACACCACAGTAACCACAGCAGAGATGGCTAGGCTCTTCGTGTCTCATGTGCTTCCCTTCATGGGGTGCTCCAGGAGATAATTGGTGATTGTGGACCCCAGTTTAAATCTGTGTTTTGTAAAGAGTTGTTTAAGAAACTTTTATTCATACTTGCCATTCTAATGCCTAGTCTCCACAATATGATGGGCAGAAAGAACGAGTGAATCAGTGCCTGGAACAGTTCCTTCAGTGGTACACTGCTATAGATCATTCAGATTGGGCTTCCCATATTCCCATGGCCCAATCTAGCTATAACAACGCCCAACATACTTCCATCGGGTGTTCTCCATTTTTCGCCATCTATGGGTTTAACCCTTCCTTCAACATGGAGCCCAGCTGTAGATCCAAAGTGGAAGCGATATTGGACTTTGCTAAGACAACATGAAAGTATGCAAAGGTGTTACCACGAATTTGAATGCAGCTATGTAAGCTTATAAGGAAAACACCAGTGATTAGAAATGGGTAGGTCCTATTTATAATAGAGGGGTTCTCGTAATGCTTTATGATAGAAATATCCCAATCAAGCAGCCATGCAAAAAACTGGGTACAAAGAGGATAGGGCCTACCACATTGTTAGAAAGGTGGGCCATGCCTCAAATCAGTTGGATCTTCCCCATCATTCTGGATCTTTGCCATCTTCTATGAAATTAAGATGCCGTTTTTAAGGGCCCCTAACAGAGATATCTGAGGAATATCTAATTGACTGGGAACAAGAGTGGAAAGTGGAGATAATTTTAGACTCTTGCCATGTAAGAAGAAGGCATGAGTACCTGGTTTCATGAAAGGGTTTTGATGCGTCTGATAACAGGTGGTTACCAGCACACTATTGCATCCATGCCAACACCTGATTTGTGCTTTCCATGAGCGGTTTCCTAAAGCATCAGGACTCAAACCCTAATCAAAGTATCTCCGCCATAGAGCTGGCTCCTGCCTACAAGAACTTCTCCTTGTCTGAAGCACCTGTAGGGTGGGTGGAGCTCCAACAGAATGGGAGAGTAATTTCATGTATACATACATAACTGAGGATACTGATTGCAGGAATAAGGCTGGGAGTGAGGAGGCCAAAAAGATAAAGTTAGCAGACCTCCCTGACTTGAAGCATACCCTGGAAAACGCTGGGTACAGGCAATATATGATTAAGTTGATTCTGGGGGTGCACATGATGATCAGCCTAGTATTACATCAAGAGCTAAAATGCACCAGCTTTGTTACTTATAATGATGAATTGGTTACAGTTGCTTGGAGAATGGGGTTTCAAAACATGTTTGATTTGCATTATTGCCAAATTTGGGAGCATTAATCTACAGTCAATAACTTGAGCTCATGTGTACTTGAGCTTTAATACTATGGCTGATGGTAATGTGCGCTTATTGGTTGGTTTAGACTTAGTACCGCTTCCAAGAGATGAAGATAATCCCCCTATTGTTTATTGGTATTTTTTGAGTCCAACTTTTTTGTTGGTCGTCTTGTTCTATAAAACCCCCGTTAGCTTTACGTTTTTTATGAATGGTCCCTTGGGTAGACCTATGCGCGGACCTCCTCAAGGATGTTTCCAACAACATAGGTTATTTTATTCTATCAATATTAACAATGGAATCTGGGCAAACCATGGTCTTCCTAGTTCCCTCCAGATCGAGGCACCCAATCACCCTGACACCAATCTGCACTTGGTATGAACTCCTCCTTGGGGTCCAACCAAGTTTTATCGTTTCTTTGTTATTTAGTTGTTTAAACTGTGTTGTATACCCTTTCCTTGGGTCATCTCTGCTCTGGCACCTTCAGAGGTCCCTTTTTCAGTTTAACTAAAAATAATTCCCTTGTGGTGTGGCTGTTTATTCCGCACCACCTCATAGGGAACAAGAAAGTTACAGACACTCTCTTGACACAGACCACGGGACCATTAAAAAATATTAAATGAATGTAGTTTTTATTAAAATAAGTTGACCAATAAAGAAGGTTGGTCAGTTAATTTTAATTATAAGGAATTAGAGGGACATTTCCTATTGGCCGCTGCACTTCACCCAATCTAATCAACAATTGTAAACACCATTCTTTGTGGTACTATAGCTTAAGTACACATGAACTCAGGTGATTAACAGCAGTTTGAAGCCAGACCTGGCAATATGGTAAACTGAACATGTTTTGAAGCCCTAACAACTTGAAGCATAACATACCATCTTTATTAAAAATAACTTGTGCACCATAGGGCCAAGGCTGTAATTCCCTCATGTCCATCAGCGCACCACCTGAACAAGATTTGGGCATATTTTGCCCTTACCCAGCGTTGGTACAGGGTGTGCTTCAGGTCATGCATGTTCATCAGCTTGTTCCTCTTAGCCTCTTCACGCTCTATTATGATTATAAAATCTGTACCAACTATCATATCATTCAACCATGTTAAGATAGTCAAGCAGACTAATTTAGTCAGGATGGTAGAGTAACATAAGGGTATTATATTATATCATTTTTATAGCCCTTACAGATTATAGATTATCTAATGACAACTTTTTTCTACTTATGTGGGGTTTCTGTGACCTTTTAAATTTTAATATAAAGGATTCATCATATTCAGTAAAGAAGCTATTTGAAATAGCATTGTATAAAATGTTGACAAGAAATCATAAGAAATTAAAGTGTATGTTTTTAGCTATAAGTGCATATACTCAAATGATTCAAATAAAGTTTGCATATAAAAATACCCTTTGTAAGTATTGTCACAGACCAATTTTATGAGCTGACGTGCTAAACTATTAAGAAGATAAGCAAACACGCAAGCCTAGTTAATAGTTGTGCAAACCACCAGATAGAGTCAGAACTACAAATGATTTATCTGCATAAAAGTGATAGTGCTGACTAGGGATAGGAATATGCACAACAAGAGGAGTACTCAGTGCCTGTTCAAAACTAGCTCTGGCGCCACACCATCTACATACTTTTCCTTTAATTATAAAAAATGGGTAAAAATGTCAAAGTAAAATTATAAATTGATTTATTTCACTTTTTGTAAAGAAAAATTGGCTCCTATTGAGAGAGGTATCTTCTTATAAGAGTATTTTAGTAAGTTGGGACCATCTAGTACTAAAAAAAAGAGTATTTTAGTAAGGTAATTTCTACACTGATTAGGTATTTTTTAGTAACAAAACCTACCTACTGGAAAACTTCTTAGAAATAGAATGCCAAAGGTAGAATTGAGTGCTTAAATTAACCACAGAAAAATCACCTTCCAATAGCATAAAAGTATGATGGTTGTTAATATCAGGATCCAAAGCCAATGTCAATTTGGTTGGGATTAGATGCTTTTTTATTTTCAAATATAATTGATCCACGTTGTCAAAAAACTTTAACTATACTTGGCTTTGTCACACATTAGCACCAAACATTTTCAATTGTAATAATTGTCAATAGGATCAAGGCTATATTTTCCTTATATTACAAATTATGAGAGAAGCGTTTTATCCAGGCAAAACCTGGATTGTGACAGATAGGTACTAGTAAGTCATTTCTGGAAGTGTGTATCCATACGGTGTAAGTCTAAGGCTCAAGCCTTGACGGTATACCATACCACCTTCCTTTTTAGTAGATAGTTTTCACAATCTCCCTTCTACTCTCATCTTGTCTAACAATGGTTTGGATTATACCATATATGTGTGCAGGGCTATGGCTTTTAAGAAAGAAAACTATCCTAAACTTCTTATTACTCAGTCCAGATCCTTTATTTTTCCTTAGTGGATTTCTACTTTATGTAATGAGAAAAACAGTTATTTATTCTATCCCCTTATTGTAATCCTTCTTTTATCAGTTCCCTAAATAAGCATCTCACACGTCCCTCCCAGGACAGATAATGTCAATATGACTATAGAATTGTGTTCATGGAATCCATTTAATATTAATGCAGATTTTTGAGTTTGTTTCTTAGCTTCTGGACTAACTAATGATTCTCAAAACATGACGTCCTCCCAGAAAGCCTAAAACTTCAGATGATCTGAGTTATTCCTCTCATCATATTTTAACCCTTTCTAAAAGCATTTATGTAAATTTCTAATATAATTTGCACCTGGCACTAGGGGTATGGCACCCAAAATCTTAACCAATATAACAAGCATTGATTATATAGAAACTATAAGAGTTGATTACGTCTTTTTAAAGATGCTTGTTGATCTTTTCCCAACATTAATATCAATTCTCAGTATATATTATTCTTTAAACAACATTGCCTTATACTACTAATGAAGTAAGATACCTTTTTAACTTTTATAAGTCACCTTGTAACTATCAGTGACTACTCATCTGGAAAATTGTTGTATGCAGAAAGTATTTATAACCACTTTAACTTTCACAAACTACATATTATATATTAGTTTCAACCCTTACCTTTTCTGATATAGGTTAAGAAAACTCGTACACTTAATCAGCTTCAAACCCTTAAAGACTATTCTAACATGGATTTGCCACTTCCTAAACGCCACAACTCTAATTATGGGGGAGTTTGTTATGATCAGAACTTTTCATCCCTGGAAATGGTCCTAGTTAGACTCACAATTGCTTCCAATTCTACTCCATGCATGATAGTGGGGTCAATTAGAATAAGACTAAATTTATATCTTCACATGTTTCCTGTTAGAAAACTGGCATACTGAGAAAAAATCTGATTCTCTCTTGGTTACTCAAACACCACAACATCATTTTAGGCAATAAGGTACCTCCTTTATGATAGAATGGGATTTGGTGTAAGTGTCCAAGCCATTATAAAAAGGAAGTTTTGTGGAGACAGACATTGAGAAAATGGTTGTTGCTCTTTTTTAGTTGCAATTGTTATGATCAAATATTAATTTTGGTTTGACATTCAACTTATTATATATTTTTTAATTATTTTGTACTTTAAAGAGTGGCTATCCTGGCAGGGTGATTCCTGATTCTACCCCTAGTGCAATTTTGTTCAGTAAAAGTTCAAAACCTGTACTTGCGAGTAAAATTCTCAGTGTGGTATATTGTCCAAGGTTGACCGACCTCAAATACTTTTTTTGTACTTTAACTAATAACTAGATAGTGGGTCAATTGCTAATTATTATTTATCTCCCCTTGCAGGCCCCAGCTTCTTGATTTGTTGCTTTGTTGTATTAATTAATATTGGTATTCCGCGGCGGTGACTTTGTTCTATAATATTTACAATTGCAGTTATAAATTTAATTCCCACTGGTGCAACTTCAGCTTCCTTACTTTGCTGATCACTATAGATTGTGGCCTCAATTTCATGACATTTACAAGTTTCATCTTTGTATCTTAATTTTGACCTGCGCTGGCGTAAAATATTCAGTAATAGGGTCCTTATTTTTCATGACCATTCCCCAGTATCTCAATGCAATTGCTTTACTTCTCCTATTATAAAAATTCCCTTAGCCCTAGTCATTTTCTTCAATGGCCTTTTTAGATATTTTACCTTTGTTCTACCACTCTTAAGTCCTGTTTAGTAACTATGAATGGTACCAATAAGTGCTCTAGTAGAAGATTTGAATATCCCCCTTTAGGTTGAAACCACCTAGTGCTAAAAAAAGAAATCTAGTAGAGAGGAGAGGATATTTAATCATGATCTACATCTATAGGTGGATCTTTTTTTCTAGGTAGCTGAACCCATTCTAATAATTTATCTTTACAAAGCCACTGAGCCACTGTAAGTTCTTGATACTACGGTGTGATTTTTTGTCTTTACTATTTTCAAGACTTTTTTCTCTCGTTGCAATCACTAATTGCAACAAATTTGATTAAAGACTAGGTAAGCTTGATAATCTCTTCATGGAGTTTATTATGCACCCAATGTCAGGTAGTAGTTGAGCTAGCAAAGTAAAGGGCACAGGATTGGGCTCTGCATAATCCAAAATTTATAAAAGCCCCAGCGACACCAGCGGTCTAGAAAAATAAAAAATTGACAGTGAATATTTCCCTAGAGATTTTACCTGGCAAGCGAAGTGTAACCAGTTCATCAATACTCCGCATTCCCACATCAATGAATCCCCCCATTGGGTTGGGACCATCTAGTACTAAAAAAATACTCCGCATTCCCAGCCCCTGTCATCAGTGGAGAACAGGGTTCAAATTTTCTGGATATCAATCAAATGGCGCTTTGGGAAAAGTTCTGTGGAGATGTGCACAACCATTTTTTGGCCACAATATATGTAGCACCGCACTTCATGACCTGCAGTTGATTATAACTCAGGTTTTTAAAATAAACAAGCAGCGGACAAAGCTGCACAGGTGTGTGTGGCGGTAGACTTCTCAGATGGTCAACGGGTGGTTGAAATGTAGCACACTTGGTGGACCAAGTCAAACCAAGTTTTTGTAACCTTCAACTTTCTCCCAACAACAATAAAGCGTACAATACTGGAGCTCTTAACTCATGGATGGGCTTTAAAGCTATGGGGGAACTTTACTCCCTCGAAATGCAATGCTTTATGCTTTTACCAAACTTGTTCATAGGAAAAATTATTGCTGTGGTTACCCCATCCACAGCCATAGTGGAAGATTTGGCCCAAATTCCCACACTGTAGTTGTGTTTTTTGACAGGCAGGAATCCCATATGTTCTGCATCACAGTGGATAGCGCGCCCCCTATCTGCACCTTTTTTCACGCTTTTGGCCACAAGGCCCATACCTGCCCCGCCAAGGAGGGCATTACACAAAACAAAATCCTCCCTTGACGCAATGGGCAGTGCAGACACCTATTATGTACTGGCTATAGACACCGAAGCAACCTTCAAATGAGGCGCCCAGAGGTGTTACATTCAGGTCAAACCTGTGTCCCCAGAAGACGCAAAAAGGCCAAGAAGGCCCGTAGAGCAGTGGCCAAGGCAGCAGCCATGGCCGTGTCCACGATCTTACCTGCCCAGACCCAGGATGACATCAAGTCATTCACTGCTGAAGTGGCTTGAGAATCCATTTACTAATCAGATTGGACCAACCAACCTGAGGACTCAATGGGTGGAACAGATTTACCCAAGAAATATTATTAAGCTTTGGTATAAAACTGATTCTACCACCCACTTTCCTCAAAGTTTTTTCACCTTTAATAATCCCCACAGGAGCAGAACGATTTGAAGAGTTAAAAAAATTGACAAGATTGTGAAAGTAAAACCCAGTAATAACCAACAGCAAAAGTAACCCATACAGACAATTACCCCCGTAGCACAATGCACCTGTAGTGCCAAAGCGAAACATTCTGACAAAGAGGTGGCTGAAGGGCAAGTAAGCCCTTCCCCTAGCACCTAAGGTATAATGGGGAGCCTTCACAATAGGTATGTTGAACATCGCTGGACTCAAGGCCTCACCGTCCCAGGCTAGGAAACTGAGTTTTTAAATATAATTTACCTGTGGACATCCTGGCCATTCAGAGAACCACTTCCACACAGTGCCAAGGATACATGGGCAACCATGCTCCTCCCCTCCCTTTCTTTTTGGTTGCTGCACTGTGAGGTGCTTATTTGTGTGACCCATAATTTTTAAATTTATTACTAAAAATTTGTACCTTGATGGCCGTGTACTTGTAGTGTCCTTTTCATGGGACAATGAAGTACACGCTATTGTTAATATTTATGCCTCAACCTGTGTGCAGGCTCATCAGAAAATCCTCTCAGTTTTTACTTCTCTCCCACTTCCCTCTGATCCATTTGTGGTGGGCAACATGGACTGCTGGCCAACCCTGACACTGACCGCTGGCCTTATGCGCCTACCCCCCACAGGGGCATGTAGAACTTTGCATTCTAAAAGCTACTTTGGGGCTGTTTGATACCCTACCTAAACATGCACTGCTGCTCCCCAAAACGTCCCATCCCCATGTGTACAATGGTCAGCTGAGGTCTATGCCCCGCATTGCCCTTATTCTTTCCCCAAAGAATTTTTGGTCTCAGGTTGCACACTTTATGATGATAAAAATTAATTTCTTTCACCACAAGTTGGTGTTGATTTCCTTCTCCTTGATGCACCCAGCAGCACAGGCGCCAAAGTGGTGCAGACTTTGTCCAGCCAAGATCACGTCGCCCATGTTTTCCTCATGGGTGGACACTGAAACTTCAGCACTGGAGTCTACTACACCGTTCTGTATGGACCCAATACTACCTGGTCAACCTTCAAAGTGAACACCATCTGCCAGGCACACTACCACTCATTGTGTCACTCTCATGTAGCATTGGCAGTCATTAAGTGCACGCTTGCAGAAGTAGACCACATGGAGACTAACGTCCTGATTGCAGGCTACAGTCTATCTTGTGGTTGTAAGTGGGCAGAAGTGTCTGCTCGTCTCAACGCACTGGTAAGACAACACAAAAATTGCATTTGTGCTCAGTATAAGGCAAAAAATATAGTGGTGGGAAAGACATGTTCCACCTATTTTTTCCAAAAATTCTTCACACCGTGACAGAGCTTGGGCTGCACACAGGTGAGGTGGCAGACCACTCCATTGCAAATACTCCAGCCAAAGTGGCAATTTAAGTTTTAAAATATTACTGCAAATTTTATCACTTCATTCCAGTTGAACCAGCTGAAGTTAATAATTTTCTCAAAAGCGCATATATCTGCACCTTTTCCCATTATCTGGAGTTGATTAATTTAATCTCTTGGGATGAGCTCTGGTATGTCGTTTGTGGTGCACTGCACAGGAAATTCCCAGTTCTAGATAAGAGTTCTTATGAGTTCTATAAGAGATATTTTAATTTTTCTGCTTTTTGTTGCTTGCCTCAATGAACCAGTGCTTGTTGGAAACGCGCCTCCTTCCTGAGGGCAAGAGGGTTTTATATTAACTGTGTATAAAAAAAGGGATAAGCTGTACTTGGCCAACTGGCGCCCCATTTCACTTACTAACACAGGTACTAAATTATTTACTAATATTATGGCCGTCCGCCTAGGGGAAGTTGCCTCTGATATCATTTCCTCTGAGCAATTTGGTTTCTTTCCCAAGCAATCTATATGGGACAACATACACACTGTAGCCAACGTCTGCCAATCAACGGCTACTGGTGTACTTGTTTTCTTAGACCATCAAGAGGCTTTTGTTAAAGTCAACTGGGATTACCTCAAAGCCTGCCTCCACAAGTTTTACCTCCCCTATTGGTTCATTAATCAGTGATGTTGCTAATGGAATTGACACAATGGCTGTGCATGGCCCTGGTTTTGTCACTGATGTAGTTCACCTTCAAAAGGGTCTCCGCCAAGTGGACCCCTTAAGCCCACTCTTATATAACCTCAGCCTCAACTCACTTTTATGCAATGTGAATGCCCGCCTTACTGGTGTCCATATGCAATGCCAAGCACCGGTTAAGATGTTGGCATTTGCTGATGATTGCGTGGATGGGGTGTCTAACAACCAAGATGCACGCGCGCTTAAGACTACTATCCAGGATTACTCCAGGGTAAGTAACTCTTCACTTAACGCCTCCAAAAATGAGATTATCTTTCTTGGTCAGTTCCAAGCCCACTAGTCACCAGCACCCTGTTTATTACCTGCTTCAGCAGCTAGCTCACAGGTTCGCTTGCCCTGCCCACCCCATACCGTCCCGCTTGTTCTCCCTTTAGTGCCAAGACCCGCTTCTGCTCTGGTACGCCATTTGGGCGTTTGGCTAGAGGCTGGTTGGTACGCTTCAACAGTGATGGAGCACCATATTTTGGACAATGTGTCAGAATGCATCGCTTCCCTCACAGCCCACCAGACTACCCTCCCAGAAAAATTTTGTACCCACCAACTCTATGCTCCTGTCCAAAGTATGGTTTGTGGCATATGATATCGCCTTTTCTCCAACTTTCTTCACCTTTTTATACACCCTCTTACAATGGTGGCTTTGATTAGGTCGCCCACCGCCAGTGCACCTGGATTTCATTTTTGGCCCTCACCATAGTGGTGGTATGGGCCTACTCAACTTTGAGGCCCATGCCGCCAAAATACTTGGCACCTGGATTGCTGGTGTCACCAACCCCACACTCCCAACCCAACACTGGTCACGCGTGGCATGATTCAACTTTGCCTGCACCCTTGGCCTCAGTAACCCCACTAACCCCAGCTCTCTTCTTACATACTTTGCAACTCACCCATCTGCAGCAGGCCCGCATGGGACCACAGCCCGCTTTAAAAGGATTCTACCTAATATGAGGAGTGCAGAATGGAGGATCAGTATCAGCGGGTTTACCTCGCAGAGTGGTCGTCCTACTCCCTATTTCAAACAGGAAGTACATGGACAAGCCGTTATGCACAATCTTGATGCCCAGGAGGTCCCCTACCATGGCCAGATTGGATTATCTGGACACGTTTAGTCCCATAAACCCTAGAATTCCTGAAAACCATGAGAAAATACACCCATCACCCTCTTCTACAGGCACAAGTTCGTTCCCATGTGTGGCACTGCTTGAAATGGGGATACCATACTGCAGAGCGATCTAACGCGTCACACTCCTCATGTGTTGTGTGTGACCAATGTGGTACTTTGGTCCATCTCCTGGAATAGTGCCCCCCTTCAAAAGCGATCTTTACTGAGGTTCAGCGTCTCTTTTTACAGGAACATACACAGACCTTCAGCCTCTCTAAGAACGTCTTCGCCTTTTCCTTGAATTCTCCTATATAACCTTCCCTCCAAGCATTAGTGGTGGCAATCACTATGTGGACTATCCGCACGGTTGACATGGATGCCATTTTAGGCTATGCTCATACCCTCCAAGAAGCTGTACGCCAATTCCAGTAGCACCTTATGGACCACTTTTAAGAAAAAGGTTGTTTGGTTATCTCCCATCCCTTCAACGACAGCTGTTCTCATCCTGGTTTCTGGTTTGGTTCATCACTTCAGACCCTTTCCTTCATACGTGCTCAATAGTGGCGTAAGCCTCTACTCATGACACCTTTCTTCCTTTACTTGGCGTTCCCGTTTGTAACAGGAGATAGCGTTAGCTTCTCTGGTGCCTCTAACATACATTAGTGCTTGATTATTTTACAGATTGCAAGTAACCTTCTCATGGTTGGCCTTCCCCAAATAAAATTTAAAGAATCTTTGTCTTTTTTAATAAAAACCTTATTGCTGATAATAAAGTTTTCTTTTTTTCCCCTTTTACCCAGGTTACTGCCATCAAACAGTACCTGGTCTTTTTTGTAAGCTGATGCCTGTGCACCTGATTTTGATGCCTCAGAGCCAATTTTAACATTAACCATCTGAATATCTAATTCATTTAATTACTTTTATATTAAACTAATATGGATGATGAGGTTTCAATTGATTGCCACTACGCAATGTTGATCTATTATATTAATATACTATTGTATTTCTTTGGCCATGTGCTCACGTTTAATATGTAGTTGCCCATTAGTATTAGAATAATATTGTTTACCTCGTTTAGCTCATCCAATTTTGGTAACTATAAATTACAATTAAATCCTTAAGACCCATCTGTGCAACTCTCAAAATCCTGACGTATCAGTCACATCACCCTTTGAGCATAATTTTCATCATCCACAATATTATTATAATATTAACTAATTATCCCCTGAGATATTATAAACTCATCATCAATAAGTTCATTATCATTTGCTTTGACCATTTATTAGTGTCTCAGTGTAACTATTTGATTGCTACTATTATGTAATTGTCCTGAGCCCTAGTAATTTATTATTCTTACCTACTGTGCATAATATGCAATTATCCTACAATTCTTATATGCTTTTCAGTTAGCTATATTTTTAACAATAAGAACCCTTAGAGAGAGCAAATCTTGGCGAAACTGTCATATTTAATGATTTTATTATCCTAATAGCTTTCAAAGCCTACCATAATTAAGAATACAATATGAAAGCCCCAGGCCACTGTCAGTATTCAAACTACAATATACCTTTATTTTCAAGTTGAATAAAAACCCTACTTTCAATTGTAAACGTTTCCATCGTGTTTTTTCAAGATCACTGTCATCATACATTATCTTGATATTTTAAGTGCAAGCCTACCTGTGAAGCTGGAATGTGATGCCTAAATACTAGTTCCAACATTGCTGCTCACTAAAGGGGGCAAATTTTATTACTTTATAGGCAATTAAGCTAATTAGTTGTGGTGAGACTATCTTGTATGCTTATACAGTGAGACCTATATAATATGAAGCGGCTGACCCTAAGCCCATAACAATAATGTTTAATCTCTTTGCCATCCTATTGACAAAAATAATGGCTAACATGGCCAATTCTTCAATATTTTGTTACCTTGTAATTGTCAAGTTTATAATATAACTAATATCACCAATGCAATTAAACGCCACCTTGAAGTTCTAGAACATAATATGGATAGAGTTACCTACTCCTTTACAGACCACAACAATAAGATCAACTCTCTTCATACCTTAGTATGCCTTCAAAGCCATGAGATAAAGTAATAAAAATTAATAACAATCTGAGAATCAGAGACTAAAGATTGTCAAACAAAAATATATTGTAGAGCGCCACCGTTTTACTAGTCTGTTAACCCAACTCTTTCAGGAATTTTTTTGTAACTGTGTTAATTCACAAGTTGGCACTTTATTAGCTATTGATGCTAAAGACCATGAGACGCCGTTTATACATCCCTTGCCTACCAAATTTTAATATTCTCTACTTTGGTTAACTCTGGGCCTACCAGTATTCTGGTGATCACAGATAGTAAATTACTTACGCCACCATCTTCCCTGCCAACTCCTGCTCTTTAGGTGCACTTTGTTAGTGTTATGCAGGAATACTTCATGCATGCCGCTCCAATGGCCCTAAGTTGCTATTTTCTGTTCCTTGTTCATATAAAACCGGGGCTCAATTAGAATCATTGTGGCCTTCATAACCTTACAAAAATGGATGTCAATATTTGTTAATCTGATCAACCTACTCAAGTACAATAAAAATTTCACGTTTTTATTGTACTATTTAAATTAAGTATGGAAAGCATCCTTTGAATCTGCTAAGATGGACAATATACTGTATTACTTGGACTCTGGAAGTCAGGAGCTGGTCAAGCCAAAATTAAGTTTAGCTGGCCTAACTTACTATAACTTATATAATTAAAATTTAAATTTTATTTGAGGTAAGTCAACCAGGGGATGGACAGTACCAATACAAAATAATGATCAAAAACACAAACCAAACGCCCTAAATGAGTGGCGAAACACCAAAACAAAAAGGGAAACCTAGCAAACCAGGTGTAGAAGTTGTGGACCGCTTATCCCACCATGGTGGAGGGGTAGGGGAAGGGGGTATCAAACAGATTTTATTGATTTCTTCTTCATTAATGAAGAGACGGACTAAAGCTGAGAGCAAAGGGGTTGGGGCATCTGCAGGATGTTTGTTGAGGAAAAATAGTAAAGGGTTAAGCTGTTTGTCAACAAGATGGGCCTGGAGCACAGCCTCCAGGAATTCAGTAACTAGGTGTTCAGCTTGTATGCGTGCATTGGGAAGCTGGGAAAGTTTAGTTATATTGGCTCTAGTGATGCATGTGATGGGGAAAAATTCTTCCAGTGAAACAACTTGCTTGACAGCAGAGATGGCGGTTTCCCTAAATCGTTCAATTTCCACCTTTGCAACCTCAGGGAAATTGGCAGGGTAAAAGATCTTATGTAGTCCCACATTAAATTGAGCGACAGATTGTGTCACAGCTTTGCGGAGATGGTGGCTATCAGAAGAGGCCACAGCAGCTTTGGCAAGTTTATGGTCACTCAAAAATGGGGTACAGTGGGTTTGGGGATATATTTCTTAGGTGGGTATGGGGCATCGAAATCTGAAGGTAGATATGGTTCCAAATTAATTGGAAAGTCAGGAGGTGGTACAATTTCCCCAGATTCAGTTATTTCATCCAACAGGTCCCAGGGATTTTGATTAAGCATGAAAATTCAGAGGGACGAGATTTTGGTTGGGTAAGTTTTGGGGCGTTAAATTGGTTGGACTGAATATGGGTCCAAACCTGCTCCTGATTGGGTATATTGTTAGAATTTAAGTTAGTTTGGGCTTTGGTTGCAAAGGTTTTTTTAAATTGCGAGTGTTCAGTTTAAGGGGGTGGGGGCAGCCAAAATCCCCGCTCAAACGCTGATTGTGCAGCCCCATGTGTGGGCTTGCCGCGGATTCTGCTTTTTTAGTTGAAGCTACAGTTTTTTTTAAATGATCCAACTCATGGCAGAGGGGACAAATGGTGAAGCCTTTGTCAACATGAGACCAAAAGAAGTGATATGGTGCAGATCGGATATGGGCACGTGGAGGGATGTGCTGGGCTACAGTTGGCTGGTGGGGGATAATGGTGGCCATTGCCCGTGGTGCTGCTAGCTGCTCTGCTACGCTTGGGACCAGGAAGTGGATGATGGGGTTTGTACCATATTTTGATAACCCCATCATCAGTTATTCATAAAGCGTTTGAGGGGGAAGGTGCGAAGGAAGGTTTGCAAAGGTCACCACCATTGTGGTGTCACTTGGGAGGCGTGTACGGGTTGAGGAAACAAGAGTGTTTTTATATATTAAGGGCGCAGATGCTGCAGAAGCTGCGTCCTCTTCAGTGGGAAAACCTATATCAAAATAGCCCTTATAAGGGCGAAAGTCAATATATTCTGCTGGTGAAAACTTGGATGTTGCCAGCTCAATTATTGCTTTGTCAGCATATGGGAGAGATGCCCGTATTTGACTCAGAGGCAATTGTGAATATTAGATCAGGGTAGGGCAAGTGAGTGGGGGTGGGTTGTATGGACTCGCGCTAAGTGTAAAGATAAGTCCCTTGGAGGGACAAATTGGCCTGATGCATTAGGCGGACTGGATGAGCCAGTTTTCACGCATTTGCCTGCAGGGCGGAAAATGCTAGCAGGTGGCGGATCCGCTGACATAAAATGAAAACTGATACGGTAAAGGTGGCAATGGAAAATTTAATAACTTAAATATTAATTTATAATTTATTGTGGGGAAGGCCGACCATGGGATGGACACTTCCGAATATGACTCAGATGAGACAAAACTTAGTACCAGGGGAGGCACCCCAGAGAAGCGATGCTATCTCTTGTTGCCAGCGGGAACGCCACTTATGGGGAGGGGAGGGAACGTGTGAAGGGGCCGTAGCCACTACTGAGCACGTGTGGAGGAAGGGGTCTGATTTGATGAACCAGACTGGGAACCAGGAGGAGACTAGCTGTCAGCGACGCGGTGGGAGATATCCAAACATCCACGCTTGAAAGTGGTCCACCAGATGAGACCGGAATCTGTAGACAGCTTCAGGGAGGGTGGGGATGGAGCCAGCGATGGCATCCAAGACAATCGTGTGGATAGTCCACATGGCGATTGCAACCACCAGAGCACGGAGGGAGGGTGGGAGGGGGAGGCCATTGATGAAGCAAACATATCTCTTGACAGACTGAAGGGATGTGTTTGATCCTGGCCTAGCAGACGTTGGACTTCGCGCCATATCACTTTAGAGGTACACATCTCCAGGCGGTGGAACAGCGTTCCATACTGGCCACACACAACACAGAATGAGTGTAAAGCGTTAGAGCGCTCAGCTGTACGATACACCCGCCTCAGGCAGCGCCACACATGGGAGCGGACTTGAGGCTGCAACAGAGGATGGTGTGCGTATTTCCAAATAGTCTTTTGGGTCTCAGTGGAATAAGGGATGTCCATCATGTCCAGGTAGTCCACCCTGGATAGGACTTGGGGTCGAATGGGGATCACGCCATCATAGATGGGTAGCCCCTGTACCTCTTGTGTGAACTGAGGAGATGGGCGGCCTCTTTGGGTTGTATGTCCACTAATACGAATTCTCCACTCTGCGCTTTGCATGGAGAGTAGGATTCGTTTGTAGTGGGTTTTAGTCCCGTGAGGACCTGTGGCCGATGTGTGTGATTTGAGGTATTTTATCAGAGAGTGTGGGTTTGATGGATTGTTGAGGCCCAAGGCTCAAGAGAAGTTGGAGCGAGCCGCGTGGGACCAGTGTTGGGATGGGAGTGTAGGAGCAGTGACGGCCGCGATCCAGGTGCCCAGGATCTTGGCAGCTTGGGCTTTGTAGTCAAGCAGGCCCATGCCACCATGATGATGAGGGCCAAACATGACCTCTAGCCATACTGGTGGAGGGCGGCCTGACCAAATTCCATCCTTGTAGCAAAGCATACAGGGATTTGAAGAAGCTTGGGGAGAAGGGGATGGCGTGGGCTCTGAACCATACTTTGGATAGGAGCATAGAGTTGGCAAGAACAACCCTGCCAGTGAGGGTAATAGGGTGGGCTCTGAGAGAGGCGATTTGCTTCGTCACGTTGTCCAGTATATGGCACTCCATTACTGCTGACGCGTAATTACCTGCCTCCATCCACACGCCCAGATGGCGTACCGGTCCTATGGTAGGACGTTGCACAAAGGGGAGCACCAGTGGAGCGGTGTGTGTTGAGTTAGTAAGGCGTGGACGTGGGCGAGCAGATGGGCCGGGTTGAGAACTACTAGCTGGGGACCAGCAGTTCTGAAACTGACCAAGGAGGATGATTTCAGTTTTGGAGGCGTTCAGTGCCGCGTTGCTTACCCAGGAATATTCCTGGATGAGGGCTTCAAGCGCGGTGCATCTTTGTTATTAGACACCCCCACCACGCAATCATCTGCAAATGCCATCATCTTGAAGGGGTTTGGCCTGGCACATGGACCCCAGTGAGGTGGGCATTCACATTTCGCAGTAGTGGGTCAAGGCTGAAATTGTATAAGAGTGGGCTGAGGGGGCCCCCTTGTCGCAGGCCCCTTTGAGGGCGGACTACTTCCATTAGGAAGCCTGGGCCACGCACTGCCATTGTTGCAGATTCCGTGAGCAGCATCACCCAGTTTATGAAATGGGGGTAGGCGGAATTGATGGAGGCAGGCCCTTAGGTATTCCCAGTTTACTCTATCATAGGCCTTTTGTTGGTCCAAGAATACAAGTGCCCCAGAGGCTGTGGACTGACACACATTAGCCACAGAGTGCACATTATCCCAAATTGACCTTCTGGGGATGAAACTGAATTGTTCTGGGGAGATGGTGGCAGATGCTACAATCCCTAAACGGTTAACCATGATTTTTGTTAAAAATTTTGGTGTCTGTGTTTGTTAGAGAAATGGGGCCCAGTTGGCTAAGTCAAGCCTATCCCCTTTCTTGAAGAGTGTGACAGTAAAGGCCTCATGTCCTCCTGGTAGGAGGCGCATTTCCAACAGGCTTTGGTTAAGTGAGGCGAGCAGCAATGGGGATATATATTTAGAGATTTTTTGTAGAACTCATATGGAATGCCATCTGGGCCTGGGCATTTTCAGTTTTTGCGCACTGCGAATAGCTGTCCATAATTCGTTCAGAGTAATTAAATTCATTATTTCCGGGTATTGGAAAATGGTGCAGATATGAGCTTGGTTGAGAAAATCTGCCATTTCGGCCAGCTGAATTGGTTCAGCTCGGTATAACTCGGAGTAATATCTTTGTGTTTCAATTGCCACTTCAGCCAGTGTGTCCGCAATGGAATTTTTCAATCTTCACACCTGTGTGCAGGCCACGCTCTGGCGTGGTGCAAATTTTTTTTTCAAGAAGTATGCGGTGCACTTGTCACCTTTAGTGATGCATATGGCCCTGTATTGGACACAAACCCGATGTTTGTGTTGCCTTTTGAGTGCGTTGAGCTGGGCAGCTGCCTCCGCCCACTTCCAGCCCCATGCAGGGCTATATCCTGTGGCTGGAATGTTGGACTCCAAGTGGGCCAATTCTGCCAGCGCGCGAGATAACCGCTGATGTGGCTCGTGAGCACCTGGAGGAGAGATGGCGATAGTGGAGGATGGTGTCTTCTTTGAAAGTTGCCCATGTGGAAATGGGGTTCATGCAAAACGGTGCAACAAACAATTTCGCCAAAGTTGCCTCTTCCACCCACATGGAAAATCCTGGCGACGCGAGCTCAGGGGGCGGATTTTGTACCAATGTGGGGCCTTTGCAACTGTGATGGGTAAGTGGTATGTTATTGAGACCAGTCAGTGGTCGGAGAATTCCATTTTCATTGCTTTGAAGTGGGAGATGTTGGGTTGGAATTTTGCCGGCATTAGAATAAGGTTGATGCGGGTCATGGACCTTAATTGGCCGTTGTGGACGTGGGGACATGTAATGTTTTCGAGTAGTGGGGCATGTTGCAGCAGCGCATCCATTAACCCAAGGGTGGCTTTTAGAACGGGTAGTTCTACATGACCCTGTGGGGCGTGGGGTGATGGCGGCCACCAGTCCGTTGGTGAGGTTAGCCAACAGTTCATGTCACCAACTAGGAAAGAATTGGGGGGTAGCAGGAGGGATTTGACCGATGAGAAAAATTCCTGACACTCGTGTGCACCGTTTGGGGCATAAATGTTGACTATTGTGTGTGCAACATCAGCCCACGAGAAGGTGACAACAAACACTCGGCCATTTAGGAATATTTCTGAGGATGTGAATTTGAAAAAATTGTTTTTCCAAATTAGCACCCCACAGTGCTTTGATCAAAAGGATAGGGATGGTAGGAGCATTGTTTTCCAGGCTTCCTCAGAACCTCATGGACTTTGGGACTCCTGGATGGCCAGGATATCCACGGGTAAATTGTTTTGTAAAAACTCAGTTTCCTAGCCCAGGATGGGGAGGCCTTGAGTCCAGCGATATTCAGCATCCCTAGAGTGAAGGTTTACCCCATTGCACCTTAGGTGCGAGGGGTGGGCCCCCAGGCCCACCAGCCTCTTCCAGGTCCCCACGGGCTTTCACAGCAGCACCGGTGTTAGCAGCAACACTATCGGGGTTTTTGTTAATTTTTGTGGAAAGAGTCACATTGGCTTTGGTCTTCAATTTTTGTTTTTCCGACGTCAGACGAATTTTTTGTGGTGCGGATAAGTTCAGTGCACTGTCGAGTGGGGCAAAAAAAATTTTTGGTTGGGATAGGTCCCAAGTCAGTTTTTGACTGGAGCTTGGGTGCAGTGATTGGGTGAGATTGAATCTCCCATCGGATCCTCAGATTGAGTGGCCCACTCAGCATAGGCCTCCCAATCTGATTGGGTGATGGATTCCCAAGTTGCTTCCACTGCAAAGGTCTCCATGTCCTCCTGGCATTGTGAGTGTGGGATGGTGGTGGTGGCCTTGGCCGCTTCCTTGGCCATGGCCCTACGGGCCTGCTTGGCCTACTTCTGCTCCTGTGGGGAGATGGGCTCTACCAATAGGTAGCAGCCTTGTGCTCCCCACAGGAAAGCCTCCTTGGTGCTTGCATTTGGTTCATAGTGCGCCTCTCCGCTGGCCATGGCCGCTGAGGGGTGCTCTTGGAATGTGACACCTTCCTTGATGGGGCATGCGTGTGCCTTATGGTTGAACATGTCACAGTGGGTGCAAATGGGGGGCGCGCTGTCCATGGTTACCCGGAATGGGTGGGTGGTATGCCCTGTGATGTCAATAAAGGTGGAGTGCGGGATCTGGGTTAGGTCCTTTGCGATCTCCTCAGTTGGGGTCAGAACTGCGATTGCTTTGCCAGTGCACAGGTGTGGCATCAGTGTAAAGTGTTGCATTTTGAAAGATTGTATTTTGCCATATATATGGCGAGACCATCTTTCAGGTGTTGCTCCAAAATGTCACATTTTACCGTAGTAGGCAAATAATCAAACGTGAGGAAAATTTGGTTTTATTTTGTCCATCTGGTGCATTTGGTTTTGATGACCTGTTGCCCATCAGGGGAGGTCGACCACTATGCGCACCGCTGCAGCCTCATCTGCTGCTATTTTGCTTTTGAAACCTAGGTCCAGCCAACCGTGTGACATGGAGTGAGGTGCAACGTACACCGCGGTCAAAAATTTTGTGTACATCTTCACAAAATTTTTCCCATAAGGCCGTTTTTTGGATGTCCAGATACACACGGACTCCAAATTCCACTGACGAAAGTGGTTGGGAGTGTGGCGTATTTTTGTACTGGTTGCATCGTGCTTGCCATGTGAGTATCTCTGGGGAAATTGTGACCGCCAGTTTTTTTAGATTTTTTTCTATTCCACCGGATTCTCCGGGGCGTTTTTGAACGTTAGAGGCCACGGGCCTTCCGCCTGCTCCTCTTGCCTTGCTTGCCCAACTGCTCCCAGACATGGGTGCAGACTAATCCCCTCTATGAGATTATCAAACTAGTTTTAGTCTTGAATTGAATGGGTTGCAAAAGTGTTTGCAATGAGAAAGAAAAGTTTCAGCTCCTAACTTATAATATTAATGGTACATGAGTAAATAAAGCAGAAAAAATGACAACGAAGAAAATGCTTCTCATAAATTACATATAATTTAAGGATAAATCCGTTGCAGCCTTTTATAAATAGTTTTACCTTGAGGTTTGGTATTACATGGATCAAAGGCGTTAAACAAATATTATGAATAGATCTCTTTTTGACACACTTAAAGCCATACAAAGAACTATACTGTGTACTGTTACCTGTGCTAAATGAGGACCATATTATCACTTAATTAGTTAAATACCTCTATCCAAAAACCCTATTTTAGGGCTTTAAAATCTATTCAACTGGAGCCTTGCAAAATCATCAGTAGGCCTGGTTCTCCGCTCAAATAATTTGACTAAGTTTATAGTCCTTAATTTGATAAATTGGATGCTAATTATACCTTGTTATGTATGCAACCTGCTAAAGCATTATTCTAGTCACTGCCCTGCTATGATTACTAGGCCCCAGTAAATGTTATGCACCCCAATACTTATAAAAGCAAAGGAAAAGATAAGGCAGAATAGAACAAGGATTATACTTTGATCAAATCTTGAAATCCCCAATAAAAAGAAATTGACTATCTTTCAACAGCAAACAAAGAGCAACCAATATGCTATGGCGCTTAACCACTGGTTCCCTCTCCGTTAATCCCTGTTGTAGAGGTTGCTGTTCCTGATACTTGCTATCAAAAAGTAAATGCTAATAGCAAATACGTTAGACGCAAAGCCTTGCACCCAGCAATTTGAACATCAAGATATCCCAGTCGCCTCTGGAAATGACCATAGATTAGACAAGGTCCATATGTCCATACCTATCAGGACTTAAGAGAATCAAGCCTGTGTTTAGGTGGAGCTAAGAACTTATCTTTGTTAATCTAACACACTTTATGTTAACATAGTTTATTCTTGTGATATTTATTATGCTGAATGTAACTATACTAATATTACTTATATTAAGCTCAAAGTTAGAAGCGGGGAAAACTTTTCTTTCTTGTTGCAATAACTTTTGCAACAAAATTCAATTCAAGTCTGGTGTTAGTTTGATAATCTCACCGAGGAGATTAGTTTGTGCCCATGTCAGGGAGCAGTTGGGAAAGTAAGGTAAAGGGCACAGGTGTTGGCCCCGTGACATCTAAAGTTTGCAAACGCCCCGGTGATCCCAAAGGAATAGACAAACTCAACAAAAAAACTGACAGTAACTATTTCCCCAGAAACTTTAGCTTGGCAAGCGCGATGTAATAAGTACATCAATACGCGCATTCTCAACCACTATCATCAGTGGAACACGGAGTCTAGGTATTCCTGGATATTCAGCAGACGGCGCTTTGGCAAAAGTTTTGTGGGGACGTGCACACTCATTTCCTGAACACAGTGTATGTCGCACCTCATTCCATGCCACGCGGTTGGCTGGATCTTGGTTTTGAAACCAAGGAAGCAGCAGAAGAATCTGCAATGGTGCGCGTTGTGGTAGACCTCCCAGATGGGCAGCGGGTTGTCAAAACTAAGCGCACCAGATGACCAAAATCAAACCAAATTTTTGTAACTTTCAACTTTCTGCCCTCTACAGTCAAATGTGCCGTACTTAAACAACACCTGAAGGCTGGACTCGCCATGTACGGCGAAATACAATCCTTCAAGATGCAGCATTTTACACTGATGCCAAACCTGTGCACCGGCAAAGTAATTGCAGTCCTAACCCCAGCTGAGGGGATAGCGCAGAATCTTAACCAAATCCCGCACACCACTTTTGTCAATATCAAGGGGCATGCCACCCACCCTTTCTGATTCACCATGGACAGCGCACCTCCCATCTGCGCCTATTGTGATGCATTTGGCCACAAGGCACACACCTGCCCCTCCAAGGAGGGCATCACATACCAAGAGCATCCCTAAGAGGCTATGTGCGCCGGTGAGGCCCACTATGAGCTGACCATCGATACAAAGGAAGCCTTTCCATGGGGAGCGCAAGGATGCTACTTAGTTGTGCACCCAATATCCCCTCTTGAGTGGAAGAAGGCTAAACAGGCCCACAAGGCGGTAGCCAAGGAGGCGGCCAAGTCTGCTTCCGCTATCCTGCCCTCCAAACTCCAGGAGGACATCAAGACTTTCGCAGTGGAAGCAGCTCATGAATTTCTTGACCAATAAGATTGGGACGCCCAAGCCAATTAGGCTGCCCGAGTGGAAATCCTGATGGGGGAGTTGATTTTACCCGACCAAGGTGCCCAAGCCTTAATTGGAACTGAATCAGTCTCCAACCTCCCAGCTAAAAATACAAAATCAAGCGTTGGTGCACCAAAAATGCACGCACCATAAAAATCTCATCCTGCAGCGGGGAAACAAAAAGCAAGGGAAAAACCCAACGTGAACCCAACTGCTAAAGCTATCCATAACACTGACTACGTTGCATCACATACCTGAGGAGCTGACAAGCGCTGTGAAGAACAAGAGAAGGCTGAAGGGCTCAGGTGCCCTTCCCCATCGCACCTTAGGTGTGATGAGGGGAGCCTTTACTTTAGGGACATTGAATATCGCCGGACTCAAGGCCTCACCATCCCAAACTAGGAAACTGAGTTTTTTACAACATAATTTACCTGTGGATATCCTGGCCATCCAGGAGTCCCACTGTCCACGCGGTTCTGAGGAAACATGGAAAACCATGCTCCTCCCCACCCTATCCTTCTGATCTGAGCACTGTGGGGTGCTTTTCAGAAAAAAATAATTTTAAGTTTTTATCATCTTAATCCTTCCTTATTGGCCGCGTCCTCATTGTCAATTTTTTATGGGCTGACGTAGTGCATGCTATCATCAACATTTACGACCCAACCTGTACATGAGAACATCAGGAATTTTTCTTGTCGGTCAAATCCATTCCATTACCCCCTGACCTTCTGTCATTGGCAATATGAACTGTTGGTTGACCCATCCACCGACCTCTGGTCTTCCTCATCATCCCCGCCACAGTGTCACGTAGAACTACGTGTCCTCAAGGCCACCCTAGGGTTGATTGATGATCTACCGCGTCATGCTTCGCTTCTCAAAAACATGTCGCGCCCCCACATCCACAATAGCCAGTTAAGGTCCATGTCCCGCATTGACCTTATCCTCATGCCATTGAAATTTTGTACCCAGATTTCCCATTTCACAATGATGAAAATCAATTTCTCTGATCACAGTTTGGTTTTAATATCATTCCAACTTCCCCACCCAGTTGCTCAGGGTCCAATTTGGTGCAAACTTCGCCTGGCCAAAATTGCATCGCTAAGATTTTACTCATGGATGGGATCCATGACCACAGCTCCAGAAATTACCGCACCATTTTGCACTGATCCAATTTCCACCTGTTCTGCCTTCAAGGTGGACACAATCCGCCAGGATCGCTACCTTTTCTCCCAATGTTACGCTCCACCTCAGCGGTCATCTCGCGTGCTCTATCAGAGCTGGCCCACCTGGAGTCCAATGTCCCAGACAAGGGCTACAGCCCCGCTTGGGGTCACAAGTGGGCGGAAGTAGCCGCCCACATTAACGCACTTGAGCGGCAACACAAACATTGGGTTTGTGTTCAGTACAGAGCTAAACACATCACAGTGGGCATCATGTGCTCCACTCACTTTTTTTAAAGATTTTCTACACCACGCCAGAGCTCGGCCTGCACACAGGTGCGAAGGCCAGACAATTCCGTCGCAGATATGCCAGCTGAAGTGGTGATCAAGATACAAAACTATTACTCTGAATTATACCAATCTGACCCAATTCTTCCAGATGAAATGGCGAATTTTCTTAATAGCGCACACATCCACACCATTTCATGTTTCCTGGAGTTAATGAATTTGATTACTCCTGACAAACTCTGGTCCACCGTCCGCGGTGCACCAAACAGGAAATTCCCAGGCCCTGATGGCATTTCTTATGAGATTTATAAGAAGTACGACAAGTTTTTTTTTTCCTCACTGTTGCTTGCCTCTCTTAACCAGAGCCTTTTGGAAACGCGCCGCCTACATGAGGGCAATAGGCCTACACCATTACACTATTAAAAAAAGGGATAAGCTAGACTTGGCAAAACGGCGCCCCATTTCTCTAACCAACACTAGTACTAAAATTTTTACTAAAATCATGGCTAACCATTTAGGGATTGAAGCCTCTGCTATCATCTCCTCAGAACAAATTTGGTTTCATACCTAGAAGGTCAATTTGGGACAGCATGCACACTGTGGCCAACGCCTGTCAGTCCACGGCCTCTGGTGCACTAGTATTTTTAGACCAACAGAAGGCCTATGATAGAGTTAACTGGGATTATTTCAGGGCTTGCCTCCACCAGTTCCGCTTATCCCCTCGCTTCATCAATTAGGTGATGCTGCTGATGGAATCTGCCGCAATGGCTTTGCGTGGCCCTGGCTTTCTCACGGATGTAGTCCGCCCTCAAAGGGGGCTACGCCAAGGGGACCCCCTTAGCCCACTCTTATATAGCTTCAGCCTCAACCCAATTCTTTGAAATGTGAATGCCCGCCTTTCTGGGGTCCACATGCAAGGTCAAGCCCCAGTCAAAATGTTGGCGTTTGCTGATGACTGTGTGGTTGGGGTGTCTAACAATCATGACGCACGCGCTCTTGAAGCCCTTATCCAGGTTTACTCCAGAGTGAGTGATGTTGCACTTAACACCTCCAAAACCGAAATGATTCTCCTTGGCTGGTATCAAACCCGCTGGGCCTCAGCGCCCGGTTTCCAATTCACCCCATCTACTAGCGCACGCGCATGCTTACCCTGCCCTACCCATACCGCCCCACTTGTGCTCCCCTTTGTGCCGCGCCCCACCGTTGGGCCAGTCCGCCATTTGGGGGTGTGGTTGGAGGCAGACGGGTATGCCTCAAAGGTGATGGAAAACCATATTCTGGACAACGTGATGAAACGCATCGCCTCCCTCAGAGCCCATCCTACTTCCCTTACTGGCAGGGTTATAATAGCCAGCTCTATGCTCCTCTCCAAAGTTTGGTTTGGGGCCACGCCATCGCTTTCTCCCCAAGTTTCTTCAAGTCACTGTATGCCCTTCTGCAAGGGTGGCTTTGGTTGGGCCACCCACCGCCAGTGCATCTAGAGGTCATTTTTGGCCCTCGCCAGAGTGGAGGCATGGGCCTGCTCAAATTTGAGGCCCATGCTGCAAAGATCATGGGCACCTGGATCGCTGCTGTTACCATCCCTACTATTCTGGCCCAACACTGGTCCCGCGTGGCCCGCTCCAACTTCTCCCGCGCCCTGGGCCTTACCAATCCATCACACCCACACTCTTTGATGAAATATCTAGCTTCCCACCCTTTAGCCGCTGGTCCCCATGGGACTGCACCCCACTTCAAGCGAATCCTCCTCTCCATGCGAAGCGCTGAGTGGAAAATTTGTATTTGTGGACACACTGCTAGAGGGGGCGCCCCTCTCCTCAGTTTACCCAGGAGGTACAAGGTCTTCCCATTCTTGACGGCTTGATACCTGCGAGGCCCCCATCTTGTCCAGGGTGGACTACCTGGACTTGATGGACATCCCCTATTCCCTTTTTACACAGAAAACAATTTGGAAGTACGCCCACCATCCTCTTCTGCAACCTCATGTCCGATCCCATGTGTGGCGCTGCTTGAGGCAAGTGTACCACACTGCTGAGCGCTCTAACTCTTTACACTCATCCTGTGCCATATGTGGCCAGTAAAGAACGCTGTTTCACCGCCTGGAGAAGTGCTCTACATATAAAGTGATTTGGCGTGAGGTCCAGCATCTGCTTTGCCAGGATCAGGCTCAGCCCTTCAGTTTGTCTAGGGATATGTTTGCTTTATCAATGATCTCCCCTCTTCCACCCTCCCTCCATGCTTTGGTGGTCACAATCGCCATGTTGACTATCCACACGATTGTCTTAGATGCCATCTCCGGCTCCACCCCCACCCTACAAGAAGCTGTCCGCCAGTTCTGGTCACACTTAGTGGACCACTTTCAAGAGTGGTTATTTGGATACCTCAAATCACGTCGCCATCAGTTGGTCTCCTCCTGGTTCCCAGTTGATTCATCAATTCTTACTCTTTCCTACACACGTGTTAATTGTGGTTCCTACCCCTATACACGTACTCACCCCTCCCAGTAGTGGCATTCCCACTGGCAACAGGAGACAGCATTAGCTTCTCTGGGGTGCCCTCCTCTTATGTTTTGTTCTCTTTTATGTCTTATCAGAAGTGTCCATCCCCTGTCAGCCTTCCCCGCAATAAATTTAAAAAGTTAGATACGGGTTTTTTTCCTATTACTATCACTTTTAGTAAAGTAATTTGATTCAAACAGCACAATCTGATAATCAATACCAGGTGAGATGAATATGAATAATAAAGCAAAGAGCTGGCCAAACGCGGTAAAGGGCAGCGGACCTGGACTTGCACCACCCAAAGGTACCAAGCGCACAGGTACAAATGAAGATCTCAATAAAAATAAAAAAAACCTGAGGTGGCACCCCCTGAGGGTTTCACTAATTTTTTGGTAAAATATTGCAGCTATATGGAGTTATCCAAATTGCAACCACTGTCATTGGTGGAATACAGGATACATATTTTCCTGGGCGTAAAAACACTAACAATGTGGGAAAAGTTCAGCAAAGCCCAACATAAATTTTTCCCACATGCGGTGTACTTAAAAACCCATACTATCTGCAGAAGTTAGTAGATCTTGGGTTCAAAACCGCGAAAGAAGTGAATGAAGCAGCAAAGGTCAGAGTAGTACATGATTTTCCTGACGTACAGCATTTGGTACTGACCAAATGCACCCGTTGGACTGAATCAAAAAAGACATTTTTATAATTTTTGATTATCTTTCAACCACACTGGCGCGCACAGTATTTGAAAGACATCTTCAAGAAGGCTTAGAAGCCTATGGAGAAATCAAACAATTCAAGATGCAAAGATTCCAGCTGATGCTGACCCTTATCACTGGGAAGGCAATAGCAATTATTTCCTCAAACCATGATGTAGTAGAGGATTTAACAAAAAAAAGCCTCACATAGCATCCTTCACCATTGATGGAAAAATCCCTGCTGTTCCGCACAACAGTGGAAAGTGCAACACCCATATGCAACCACTGCCAGGTCTTTGGGCACAAGTTTCACACTTGCCCCATAAAAGAAGGCCTGAGAGGAATGGAAGTCTTTGAGGAGGAAATGGGCAAAGATGACTCAGAGTACGCCAAAATCACAGATACCACACAAGCTTTCAAAAGGGGAGAACACGGGCAATATAAAATAATTGACCCTATTTCCCCAAAAGAACAAAAAATGGCCAAACAAGCTCACAGGCTGGCCGTGGCAAAGGCAAAGGCCTTGGCAGAATCATCCATATCACTGGAGCAGATCCAGGAAGAAATGGATGAATTCTAGTCGATGAACCAATCAGATCCCACGGAAAACCAAACACCCAATCTTAACAGATTTAATTGGAGGAACCTGATTTGTAAATTTTTTGCAGCAAAACTGAGGTTCAGCGCACCCCCCAAAATTGCAGAATTTAAACCACTAGGGAAGGAAAATCAACAATGAAATGTGCAAGAAAATAATGCGGCCAATAAAAGCACACAAGTGTACCACAATGATAAATTGAAAACCAAGCAAAGCCAAGAGAGGAGCAAAAACAACAGTGATGAAGGGGCAGAATACTCCCCAACTCCTACTCATGGTTATGCTCTCCACAGCAGAGGTGCATTGGAGAGCAATGTGAGTGAGGGAGTAGGGCTTTGGGGCCCTGCTAACTGCTCCTGAGGCGCATCGGGCGTCTCAGTAGAGATAGGGATGCTGAACATAGCGGTACTCAAGGCCTTAACATCCTAGGCTAAGAAGTTTGGTTTCCTACTAAACCCACCTGTGGATATCCTGGCGGTTCAGGAAACCCACTGTCCACAGAGAGAGAGGAGGCATGGGGAAAAATACTCCTCCCAACAATATCATTTTGGTCGCAACACTGTGGGGTGATAGTATGTGCAAACTAAAACTTTAAAATCTTTCAATAAAAATTGTTCCTGGACAGCTGCATACTAGCCATAACCTTCTCATACCAAACCAAAGTTCACATAATAGCCAGTGTGTACGCCCTGAACGGTACGCATGACTGAAGAGAATTTCTCACAGCCCTAACACAACTAAATCTACCAGCAAATACTTTCATAATGGGAGACATGAACTTCTGGATTAACCCAGAGATGGACCAATGGACATACACAATGGAGATACCACAATGACAAGTGGAACTCCGAGTACTAAAGGCCACCCTGGGACTATAAGATCCGCTACCAAAAAAGTTACTCCTGCTACAAAAATGACATTCCCACATGTACACAATGGTACACAGGTCTCTATGTCAAGAATAGACCTAATACTCACACCAATAATCTTCCGCCACCAAATTCAAAGATTCAAAACTACAAAAATCAAAATTTTCTGACCATTGGCTTGTTTCAGTGTCTTACAAACTGGCGGAACCAATTACCCAAAAACCCAGATGGTGCAGAATACGTCCAGAAAGTTTAGCTGACTCCAAATTTTAATCCTGGATGGAGGAAACATCCTCAACCCAGGATTTCCAAACACCTTTTTGCTTGGACCCACTAACCACCTGGAAAAACTTCAAAAAATTAACAACACAACAAATTAAACATATAACATCCAGAAGACACAGGGCAGCTTCAGCCATTATCAAACACACCTTGGCTGAAATTGACCATCTAGAAAACGCTGTACCAAGCACAGGATACAGCCCTGGATGGGGTCACAAATGGGAGGAGTTTTCTGATCAGCTAAACATTCTGATCCGCAAACACCAACACTGAGTTGGAGTTCAATATAAAGGCAAAAACATAAGAGATGGAGAAATTTGCTCAAGCTATTTTTTCCGCCAATTCCACGCCCAGAAAAATATGATAGCTTGCACACAGGTCTGTTGGATGGACAAATACATAGCAGAAACACCCAAAGAAGTTGTGACCAAAGTACACAGGTTTTATACAAAATTATATAAATCTGAACCGGTTGAGACCAGAAAAAATCAAAAAAAATCCTTAAAAGTTCACATATTGACACCACAGCCCAAAACAACAATTTAATCAACTTAATATCGCGCGAGGAACTTTTCTTTCTCGTTGCAAACACTTTTGCAACCTATTTAATTCAAGGCTAAATCTAGTTTGATAAACTCACAGAGGAGATTAGTCTGCGCACATGTCAGGGAGCAGTTAGACAAGCAGGGTAAGAGGAGCAGGCGGAAGGCCCGTGGCCTCCAACATTCAAAAACGCCCCAGAGAATCCGGCGGAATTGACAAAAATCTCAAAAAACTGTCAGTCACAATTTCCCCAGAGATACTCGCGTGGCAAGCACAATGCAACCAGTACATCAATACGCCACACTCCCAGCCACTTTTGTCGGTGGAATTTGGAGTCCAGGTGTATCTGGACATCCAAAAAACGGCCTTGTGGGAAAATTTTGTGAAGATGTACACAAAATTTTCCCAACCGCGGTGTAAGTTGTACCTCACTCCATGTCATGCAGTTGGCTGGACCTAGGTTTCGAAAGCAAAATAGCAGCAGATGAGGCTGCAGTGGTGCGCATAGTGGTCAACCTCCCCAAAGGGCAATGGGTCATCGAAACCAAACGCACCAGATGGACAAAATCGAACCAAATTTTTCTCACATTTGACTTCTTGCCTACTATGGTAAAACGTGACATTTTGGAGCAACACCTGAAAGATGGTATCGCCATATATGGAAAAATACAATCTTTTGAAATGCAACACTTCACACTGATGCCACACCTGTGCACCGGTAAAGCCATCGCAGTTCTGACCCCAACTGAGGAGATCGTGAAGGACCTAACCCAGATCCTGCACTCCACTTTTATTGATATTGCAGGGCATACCACCCACCCATTCCGGGTACCCGTGGACAGCGCGCCCCCATTTGCACCCACTGTGACGCGTTCAGCCATAAGGCGCACGCATGCCCCATCAAGGAAGGTGTCACATTCCAAGAGCACCCCTCAGCGGCCATGGCCAGCGGAGAGGCGCACTATGAACCAACTGCAAGCACCAAGGAGGCTTTCCCGTGGGGAGCACAAGGCTGCTACCTATTGGTAAAGCCCATCTCCCCACAGGAGTGGAAGAAGGCCAAGCAGGCCCATAGGGCCGCAGCCAAGGAAGTGGCCAAGGCCACCACCGCCATCTCACACTCACAATGCCAGGAGGACATGGAGAACTTCACAGCGGAAGCAACTCAAGAATCCATCATCCAATCAAATTAAAAAGCCCATGCTGAGTGGGCCATTCAATCCGAGGATCCAATGGGAGATTTGATCTCACCCAATCGCTGTACCCAAGCTCTGGTCAAAACTGACTTGGGACCTATCCCAACTGAAAAAATTTTTTCACCCACTTGACGGTGCACCAAACTCATCCGCACCACAAAAAATTCATCTGACGTCAGGAAAACAAAAAGTGAAGGCCAAAGCCAACGTGACTCTTTCTGCAAAAATTAACAAAAACCCCAATAGCGTCGCTGCTAACACCCACGCTGCTGTGAAAGCCTGTGGGGAGCTTGAAGAGGCTGGTGGGCCCAGGGCCCACCCCTCACTCCTAAGGTGCGATGGGGGAAACCTTCACTCTAGGGACGTTGAATATCTCCAGACTCAAGGCCTCCCCATCCCAGGCTAGGAAACTGAGTTTTTTACAACACAATTTACCCGTGGATATCCTGGGCATTTAGGAGACCCACTGTCCATGAGGTTCCAAAAAAGCTTGGAAAACAATGCTCCTCCTATCCCTATCCTTTTGGTCGAAGCACTGTGGGGTGCTAATTCAGAAAAACAAATTTTTCAAATTCACATCCTCAGAAACATTCCTAAATGGCCAAGTGCTCATCATCACCTTCTCGTGGGCTGACGTTGCACATGTAATCATCAACATCTATGCCCCAAACGGTGCACACGAGTGTTGGGAATTTTTCTTGTCAGTCAAATCCCTCCCGCTACCCCCTGATTCCTTCCTAGTTGGCGACATGAACTGTTGGCTAACCTCGCCAACAGACTGGTGGCCTCCCTCACCCCACGCCCCACAGGGTCATGTAGAACTACGCATTCTAAAAGCCACCCTTGGGTTAATGGATGCGCTGCCGTGACATGCCCCACTGCTTGAAAACATGATGCGTCCCCACATCTACAATGGCCAATTAAGGTCCATGACCCACATCAACCTTATTCTAACGCCGGCGAAATTCCAACCCCACATCTCCCACTTCAAAACAACAAAAATGGAATACTCCGACCACTGACTGGTCTCAATAACCTACCACTTACCTGTCACAGTTGCAAAGGCCCCACATTGGTGCAAAATCTGCCCGCGAGCTCGCGTCGCCAGGATTTTCCATGTGGGTGGAAGAGGCAACTTTGGCAAAATCGTTTGTTGCACCATTTTGCGCGGACCCCATTTCCACATGGGCAACTTTCAAAGAGGACACCATCCGCTACTATCGCCATCTCTCCTCCAGACACTCACAAGCCACATTGGCGGTTATCTCGCGTGCTCTGGCGGAATTGGCCCACTTGGAGTCCAACATCCCAGCCACAGGATACAGCCCTGCATGGGGCCAGAAGTGGGCAGAGGCAGCCGCCCACCTCAACGCACTCAAAAGGCAACACAAACATCGGGTTTATGTCCAATACAGGGCCACACGCATCACTAAAGGCGACAAGTGCACTGCATACTTCTTTAAAAAAAAATTTGCACCACGCCAGAGCGTGGCCTGCACACAGGTGTGAAGATCAGATAATTCCATTGTGGACACACCAGCCGAAGTGGCAATCAAAATGCAAAAATATTACTTCAAGTTATACCAAGCCAAACCATTTCAGCTGGCCAAACTGGCGGAATTTCTCGACCAAGCACATATCCGAACCATTTTCTGATACCCAGAAATAATGAATTTAATTATTCCGAATGAATTATGGACAGCCATTCGCGGTGCGCCAAACCAAAAATGCCCAGTCCCAGATGGCATTCCATATGAGTTCTACAAAAAATCTCTAAATATATATCCCCATTGCTGCTCGCCTCACTTAACCAAAGCCTGTTGGAAATGCGCCTCCTACCAGGAGGACATGAGGCCTTTACTGTCACACTCTACAAGAAAGGGGATAAGCTTAACTTAGCCAACTGGCGCCCCATTTCTCTAACAAACACAGACACCAAAATTTTAACAAAAATCATGGCTAACCGTTTAGGGACTGTAGCATCTGCCACCATCTCCCCAGAACAATTCAGTTTCATCCCCAGAAGGTCGATTTGGGAAAACGTGCACTCTGTGGCTAATGCATGTCAATCCACAGCCTCTGGGGCACTGGTATTCTTGGACCAACAAAAGGCCTATGATAGAGTAAACTGGGAATACCTAAGAGCCTGCCTCCATCAATTCAGCCTACCCTCCCGCTTCATCAACTGGGTGATGCTGCTCACGGAATCTGCAACAATGGAAGTGCGTGGCCCAGGCTTCCTAACGGAAGTAGTCCGCCCTCAAAGGGGCTTGCGACAAGGGGACCCCCTCAGCCCACTCTTATACAACTTTAGCCTTGACCCACTACTGCAAAATGTGAATGCCCAAATCACTGGGGTCCATGTGCCAGGCCAAACCCCAGTCAAGATGATGGCATTTGCAGATGACTGCGTGGTGGGGGTGTCTAATAACAAAGATGCACGCGCGCTTGAAGCCCTCATCCAGGAATATTCCTGGGTAAGCAACGCGGCACTAAACGCCTCCAAAACTGAAATCATCCTCATTGCTCAGTTTCAGAACTACTGGGCCCCAGCAATTAGTTCCCAACCCGGCCCATCTGCTCGCCCACGTCCACACCTTACTAACTCAACACACACCGCTCCACTGGTGCTCCCCTTTGTGCCATGTCCTACCATAGGACCGGTGCGCCATCTGGGCGTGTGGATGGAGGCAGGCGGATATGCGTCAGCAGTAATGGAGTGCCATATACTGGACAACGTGACGAAGCGAATCGCATCTCTCAGAGCCCACCCTACTACCCTCACTGGCAGGGTTGTTCTTGCCAACTCTATACTCCTATCCAAAGTCTGGTTTGGAGCCCACGCCATCCCCTTCTCCCCAAGCTTCTTCAAATTTCTGTATGCTTTTCTGCAAGGATGGCTTTGGTCAGGCCGCCCTCTACCAGTACGGCTAGAGTTCATGTTTGGCCCTCATCATCAAGGTAGCATGGGCCTGCTGGACTTCAAAGCCCATGCTGCCAAGATCCTGGGCACCTGGATCGCGGCCGTCACTGCTCCTACACTCCCATCCCAACACTGATCCCGCGCGGCCCGCTCCAACTTCTCCTGAGCCTTGGGCCTCAACAATCCATCAAACCCCCAATCCCTGATGAAATACCTCGCATTGCACACATCGGCACAGGTCCTCACGGGACTAAAACCCACTACAAACGAATCCTACTCTCCATGCGGAGCGCTGAGTGGAGAATTTGTATTAGTGGACACACAGCCCAGAGAGGCCACCCCTCTCCTCAGTTCACACAAGAGGTACAGGGGCTACCCATCCAAGAGGTCGTGATCCCTACACGACCCCATGTCTTATCTGGGGTGGACTACCTGGACATGATGGACATCTCTTATTCCACTGAGACTTAAAAGACTATCTGGAAATACGCACACCATCCTCTGTTGCAGCCTCAAGTCCGCTCCCATGTGTGGCGCTGCCTGAGGTGGGTGTATCGTACAGCTGAGCGCTCTAACGCTTTACACTCATCCTGTGTCATGTGTGGCCAGTATGGAACGCTGTTCCACCGCCTGGAGAAGTGCCCCACCTCTAAAGTGATATGGCGCGAAGTCCAACGTCTGTTGGGCCAGAATCAAACGCATTTCTTCAGTCTGTCAAGAGATATGTTTGCTTCATCAATGGCCTCCCCCTTCCACCCTCCCTCCGTGCTCTGGTGGTCGCAATTATCATGTGGACTATCCACACGATTGTCTTGGATGCCATCGCTGGCTCCATCCCCACCCTCCCAGAAGCTGTCTACAGATTCCGGTCTCATTTGGTGGACCACTTTCAAGCGTGGATGTTTGGATACCTCCCACCGCGTCGCCGACAACTGGTCTCCTCCTGGTTCCCAGTCTGGTTCATCAAATCAGACCCCTTCCTCCACACGTGCTCAATAGTGGCTACGGCCCCTTCACACGTTCTCTCCCCCTCCCCATAAGTGGCGTTCCCGCTGGCAACAAGAGATAGCATCGCTTCTCTGGGGTGCCTCCCCTGGTACTAAGTTTGTCTTTCCTGAGTCATATTCAGAAGTGTCCGTCCCATGGTCGGCCTTCCACACAATAAATTTAAATTTAAAAAATTTAAAATATCGCGCGAGGAATTATGTGAATTAGTACACGGTGCACCAAGAGGGAAATGCCCTGAACCAGATGGGATTCCCTATGAATTTTACATAAAATATTTTGCTAACATCCCTAACATTATTCTAGCTTCAATGAATAAGTGTATAATGGAAACATGCCTCCTACTTGGAGGTAAAGAACCTAAACTATCACTTTATTTAATAAAAGAGACAGACTAGACCTTTCCAACTGGCGCCCAATTTCCCTAACCAACACAGATACAAAATGTTTTCACAAAAATTATGGCTAAACAACTAGGAGAAATTGCAACTGATGCGATATCCCCATCACAATATGGATTTGTTCCAAGAAGATCTATATGGGGCAACATCCACACAGTTGCAAATGTCTGCATATTCAAAACCTCTGGAGCACTTGTCTTTTTAGACCAACAAAAGGCATATGACAGGGTGAACTGGACTTATCTTAGGGCCTGCCTTGAAAAATTCAAGCTTTCAAACAGATATATAAACTGGGTGATGCTGTTCACAGAGTCTGCTACCATGGCCATGCGGGGAGTAGGCTTCCTAATCAACCCAGTCATCCCACAGAGAGGACTCAAACAAGGAGACCCCTTAAGCCCTCTACTATACAATTTTAGCTTAGACCCCCTAATCCGGAATACAAACACACTTCTCAAGGAAACCAACGTCAAGGGCCAACCACCAGTCAAAATGATGGCCTTCGCTGATGATTGTGTGGTGGGAATATCCAACAATCAGGACGCTTGCAGAATTGAGAATATAATACAAGACTATTAGTCCATAAGTAACGCATTATTTAACACTGAGAAAACGGAAATTATACTTCTGGGGAAAGATCAGACCTAGTAATGCCATCTACCCAGGGCCAACAAACTAATACAACATCAAGACTCCTTACCAGGCATAGGAGGCAAAAATTAGCAACGACCTCACTAAGACTTCCATTCACCACCAAGCCAACAGCTAGTCCTATTCGTCACTTGGGAGTATGGTTGGAAGCAGGTGGTTACGCCAGCTCCATGATGGAAAATCAACTTCTAGACAAAATAAAAAACGCATTTCCTCCTTACATGGACATCAAACAGGTCTAACAGGAAGGGTCACGGTAGCCAACTCTATTATTCTATCAATCATATGGTTCACGGCCCATGAAATCACTTTCTCACCATCCTTCTTCAACAAAATTAACGCCCTATTACAAGGATGGCTATGGTCCAACCACAACCCCCCTGTATGCCTATAAATTCCTATTTGGCCTAGAAGAAATGGAGGTATGGGGCTTACTTATAAGTAGAGCAAGCAACCCATATACTAGGATCCTGGATAGCTCAGGTGACTAGCCCAGATCTTCCAGATACACACTGGGCCAGAACAGCAGATATAACTTCACACGTTCACTCCAATTAAGAAACCCAGATCATCTGAACACATTAATCAAGTATCTGGCATCCTAACCTACAGCTGCAGGATCATACGGCACTCCTGCACATTTCAAACAAATACTCCTTGCCATGAGAAGAGCGACATGGCGGATCCACATAAATGGCCAAACCAGTCACCGAGGACGCCCAAGGCTAAACCACAGACAGGAAATAAATGACCAAAAAAAACACAGACAATATAATAAGCAAAAACCTAAGTACCATAGCCAGGATAGACTACCATGACCATATGGACATACCCTACAACCTGGAGACTCAAAGAAGAGTATAGAGATACACACATCACCCTCTACTCCAACCCAGGATAAGGGCGCATGTATGGAGATGCATGAGGAGAGTATACCGCACAGCTGAACGGTCAAATGCCACTAACATCTCATGTACAATATGCGGGCAGTATGGAAGCCTAGCCCATTGTTTAGAACAATGCCCAACATCAGTGGCTATATGGAAAGAGGCCATGCGCCTATTCCGTCAAGAAAACGGACAACCATTCAGCCTTACAAGGAACATGTTTGCTATAAACTTGGACTCACCTATCCACCCATATCTCAGGGCGTTAATAGTAGCAAAAACACTATGGACAATACATACAATGATACTGGAATCGTTCACAGGAGCAGCGCCCACAATCCAAGAAGCCATCCATCGCTTCCACAGCCATATATTGGAACATTTCCGAAAAAAGCTGTTTGGACACATGACCCCCCATAACAGAAGGACAATCAACACATAGTTCCCCATATGGTTTTTAGAGGTTGATCCTTTCCTTCACACATGCTGCATCTAAGAAAAAGCCAGCATAACTACCCATCCCTAACGCCCTAAACTTGCTGACCCTGGAGACAACAAGAGGGGCCTTGAACCCTCTGGGGTGTCTTAAATTATCAAAATTCATTAGTTCCCCCACTATATCAGAAGTGCTTGTCCCCTGGTTGACCTTCCCCAGTAAATAAGCTCAAAGTTAGAGCTATCATGGACAATGAGCAAAAATTGTTTTTGTCCACTAAATTAACATTTTTTCTTGGCCTCACGCTGGTTATCACGCACTGAAAAAGTATATGGTACTATGGAGCCTCAAACAATGACATCTCTTAGAGCATATAGTGCACTGCCGCTGTGGTTTGGATCACTAGTAGTATCCGCTCTTACTGATATCATACCAAATCAAATCTTGATTTTCTCATTGAAACCTCTTTTATATTTACTTTTGTCTAAGCTAATACCAAAGAAAATACTAAAGATATACTATGACAGAGACTTTTTTCTACAACAGGAAGAATGAAGATCTTGCACCATGGAGCAGAGGTTTGTTATGTTGGCGTTAGAAGATGGCTTAGTGCATATTGGTTATCAATGGCTTTGTGGATGTACCAGCAATTGCTCATTCAGAATACGGAATTCAAATGGATTCTGCTAAGGGATGAATATAATTTAGCCATTATGATGAGTCACTGACTCTTAGTGGGAACTGCAATCAACTAAAAATTCATCTGAGGTTATACAGTAAGATCTTCACACAGTTATGTAGTTCCAACTTGGAACTTGTCACTGTGCCTTGGTTTATCCTTTCAAACCATTATGAAGGCAAGTATTTTGGCATTTTATTTTAGTATCCATTTAGTAAAGTGAATTCAAACAGTCAAATTTTTTCACATCTTTATCAGTTTAGGAAGTGCTACTTATCCATGATTAGAAATCTAGATTAGCTTATAAATTATAGAAATGTACTTTTCTCTCTCGTTGCAATCACTTTTGCAACTTATTCAATTCAAGTCTGATTCTAGTTTTATAATCTCAAAGAGAGATTAGTATGCGCTCATGTCAGGGAGCAGTTGGGAAAGTAAGGTAAGAGGAGCAGGTGGTAGGCCCACGGCCTCAAACGTTCAAAAACGCCCCAGAGAAACTGTGAGATAGAAAAAAAATCTAAAAAAACCGGCAGTCACTATTTCCCTAGAAATCCTCACTTGGCAAGCGCGATGCAACCAGTACATCAACACGCCGCACTCCCAACCACTCTCATCGGTGGAATATGGAGTCTGTGTGTTTCTTGACATCCAACAAACAGCTCTATGGGAAAAATTTTGTGGGGATGTGCACACTTTTTTCCTGACTGCGGTGTAAACCGCACCTCACTACATGTCATGTGGTTGGCTGGACCTCAGTTTCAAAAACAAGGAGGCAGCAGACAAAGCTGCTGCGGTGCATGTAGTGATTGACCTCCCCGAAGGGCAACAGGTCATTGAAACCAAATGCACCAGATGGACAAAATCCAACCAAATTTTCCTCACATTTGACTTTTTGCCTACTACGGTAAAACGTGCCATTTTGGAGCAACACCTGAAAGATGGTCTCACCGTTTATGTCAAAATACAATCTTTTGAGATGCAACGCTTTACGCTGATGCCACACCTGTGCACCGGAAAAGCCATCGCAGTTCTGACCCCATCTGAGGAGATCGCGAAGGACCTAACCCAGATCCCGCACTCCACCTTTATTGACATCGCAGGGCACACCACCCACCCTTTATGGGTAACTGTGGACAGCGCGCCCCCCATCTGCACCCACTGTGATGCGTTTGGCCATAAAGCACATGCATGCCCCACCAAGGAGGGCATCACATTCCAAGAGCACCCCTCAGTGGCTATGGCCAGTGGAGAGGCGCACTACAATTCAATCACAAGCACCAAAGAGGCTTTCCTGTGGGGAGCACAAGGCTGTTACCTACTGGTAAAACCTATTTCCCCACAAGAGCAGAAGAAGGCCAAGCAGGCCCACAGGGCCGCGGCCAAGGAAGCGGCCAAAGTCACCACCGCTATCCCACACTCCCAACGCCAGGAGGACATCAAAACCTTCACGGCAGAAGCAACTTGGGAATCCATCACCCAATCAGATTGGAAAGCCCATGCCAATTGGGCCACCCAATCTGAGGATCCAATGGGCAACTCAATTTCACCTGATCTTTGCAACCAAGCTCTAGTCAAAACTGACTTGGTTTCCAACCTACCTGAAAATTTTTTTTGACCTGCTCGATGGTGCACTAAACTCATCTGCACCACAAAAAATTCGTTTGACATCAGGGAAACAAAAAGCGAAGGCAAAAGCCAACGTGAACCTTTCTGCTAAAATCAACAAAACTACTGATAGCGTTGCTGCAAACACCCGTGCTGCTGTGAAGGCCCATGGGGATCTAGAGGAGGCTAGTGGGCCTGGGTGATCACCCCCTCACATCTAAGGTGCAATGGGGGAAAACTTCACTTTAGGGACGTTGAATATCGCCAGACTCAAGGCCTCACCGTCCCAGGCTAGGAAACTGAGTTTCCTACAAAAAAATTTACCTGTGGATATCCTGGCCATCCAGGAGTCCCACTGTCCACGAGGTTTAAGGATGCTTGGAAAACCATGCTCCTCCCTTCTCTATCCTTTTGGTCAGAGCACTGTGGGGTGCTAGTTTAGAAAAACAATTTTCCTAAATTTTTATCATTGGAATCCTTCCTCAATGGCTGAGTCCTTGTTTTTACTTTCTCGTGGGCTTACGTGGCACATGCTATCATCAACATCTACGCCCCAACCTGTGCATTAGAATGGCGGGAATTTTTCTCATTGGTCAAATCCCTCCCATTACCCCCAGACCCTTTCATAGTCGGTAATATGTACTGCTGACTAAACACACCAATGGACTGTTGGCCTTCCTCCTCCCACACCCCCAGGGTCTCGTAGAACTTTGCATTCTAAAGGCCACCCTTGGGTTAATGGATATGCTGCCATGGTGAGCCCCGCTGCTCAGAAAACATGATGTGACCCTCACGTCCACAATGGCAATTAAGGTTCATGACCCGCATAGACCTTATCCTTACACTGGCGAAATTCTAACCACACATTTCCCACTTCAAAACAACAAAAATTGAATTTTCTGACCACTGGCTTGTCTCGATAACCTACCACCTACTTGTCACAGTGGCTAAGGCCACACATTGGTGCAAACTCCGCCCTCCCAAACTTGCGTTGCCAGGATTTTCCACTTGGGTGGAATCATCAACTTTGGCAAAAGAGTTTGTTGCACCATTTTGCACAGACCCTATCTCCACATGGGCAGCCTTCAAAGAGGATACCATCTGCCACTCTCACCACCTCTCCTCCTGATGCTCACGAGCCACATTGGCCGTCATCTCGCGCGCTCTGGCAGAGTTGGCACACCTGGAGCCCAACACCCCAGCCACAGGATACATCCCTGCATGGGGCCAGAAGTGGGCAGAGGCAGCTGCCCACCTCAACGCGCTTGAAAGGCAACACAAACATCGGGTTTGGTTTCAGTACAGGGCCAAACGCATTACAGAAGGCGACAAGTGCACTGCATATTTTTTTAAAAAATTTGCACCACGCCAGAGCGTGGCCTGCACACAGGTGTGAAGATCGGATGATTCCATTGTGGATATGCCAGCTGAAGTGGCAATTGAAATACAAAAGTATTACTCTGAGTTATACTGATCGATCCAATTCAGCCAGCTGAAGTGGCGGAATTTCTTGACTGAACCCACATCTGCACTGTTTCCTAATACCCAGAAACAATATATTTGATTACTCCGAATGAATTATGGACAGCCATCCACGGTGCACCAAACTGGAAATGCCCAGGCCCAGATGGCATTCCATATGATTTCTAGAAAGTACTTCAATTATATATCCCCACTACTGCTTGCCTCACTTAACCAGAGCCTTCTGGAAACGCGCCTCCTACCAGGAGGACAAGAGGCCTTCACCATCACACTCTTCAAGAAAGGGGACAAGCTAGACTTAGCCAGCTGGCTCCCCATTTCTTTAACTAACACGGATACAAAGTTTAAAAAAAATCATAGCTAACCGTTTAGGAATTGTAGCATCTGCCACCATCTCCCCAGAACAATTTGGTTTCATACCCAGAAGGAAAATTGGGACAACGTGCACTCTGTGGCTAACGCATGCCAGTCCACAGCCTCTGAGGCACTTGTATTCTTGGACCAACAGAAGGCCTATGATAGAGTAAACTGGGAATACCTCAGGGCCTGCCTCCATCAATTCCGCTTACCCCCTTACTTCATCAACTGGGTGATGCTGCTCACAGAATCTGCAACAATGGCAGTACGTGGCCCTAGCTTCCTAACGGAAGTAGTCCACCCTCAAAGGGGCTTGCGACAAGGGGACCCCCTCAGCCCACTCTTATACAACTTCAGCTTTGACTACTACCGCAAAATGTGAATGACCACCTCACTGGGGTCCATGTGCCAGGCCAAGCCCCAGTCAAGATGATGGCGTTTTCAGATGACTGTGTGGTTGGGGTGTCTAATAATAAAGATGCACGCGCACTTGAAGCTCTCATCCAGGAGTATTCCCGGCAAAGTAATGCTTTGAATGCTTCCAAAACTGGAATCATCCTCCTTGGTCGGTATCAAACCTGCTGGGCCCCAGCAACCAGTGCCCAGCCTGGCCCATCTGCTCGCACACGTGCTCGCCCTCCCAGCTCACCCCACACCGCCCCACTGGTGCTCCCCTTCGTGCCACGCCCTACCATAGGGCCAGTCCGCCATCTGGGCATGTGGGTGGAGGCAGGCGGGTACGCATCAGCAGTAATGGAGAGTTGTATTCTAGACAACGTGACGAAGCGCATCGCCTCCCTCAGAGCCCACCCTACTTCCCTTACTGGCAGAGTTGTTTTAGCCAACTCTATGCTCCTCTCCAAAGTCTGGTTTGGAGCCCACGCCATCCCCTTCTCCCCAAGCTTTTTCAAATCCTTGTATGCCCTGGTGCAAGGATGGCTTTGGTCAGGCCGCCCACCATCAGTACGGCTAGAGGTCATGTTTGGCCCTCATCATCATGGTGGCATGGGCCAGCTTGACTTCAAAGCCCATGCTGCCAAGATCCTGGGCAACTGGATTGCGGACGTCACTGCCCCTATGCTCCCCTCCCAACACTGGTCTCGCGCGGCCTGCTCCAAATTCTCCCGCGCTTTGGGACTCAACAATCCATCAAACCCTCACTCCCTGATTAAATACCTGGCTTCACACCCATCGGCCACAGGTGCTCATGGGACTAAAACCCACTACAAACGAATCCTCCTCTCCATGTGGAGCGCTGAGTGGAGAATTTGTATTAGTGGACACACAGCCCAGAGAGGCCGCCCCTCTCCTCAGTTTACACAAGAGGTACAGGGGCTACCCATCCAAGATGGCGTGATCCCCACACGGCCCCATGTCCTATCCAGGGTGGACTACCTGGACATGATGGACATCCCTTACTCCATTGAGACCCAAAAAAAACTATCTGGAAATATGCACACCATCCTCTGTTGCAGTCTCAAATCCGTTCCCAAGTGTGACGCTGCCTGAGGCAGGTGTACCGTATGGCTGAGCGCTCTACACTTTACACTCATCCTGCGTCATGTGTGGCCAGTATGGAACATTGTTCCACCACCTGGAGAAGTGTCCTACCTCTAAAGTGATATGGCGCGAAGTTCAACGTCTGCTGGGCCAGGATCAAACACATTCTTCTGTCTTTCTAGAGGTATGTTTGCTTTATCAATGGCCTCCCCCTTCCACCCTCCCTCCGTGCTCTGGTGGTTGCAATCGCCATGTGGACCATCCACACTATTGTCTTGGATGCCATCGCAGGCTCCACCCCCACCCTCCCAGAAGCTGTCCACAGCTTCTGGTCTCATTTGGTGGACCACTTTCAGGCGTGGATGTTTGGATACCTTCCACCACGTCACCGACAGCTGGTCTCCTCCTGGTTCCCAGTCTGGTTCATCAAATTAGACCCTTTCCTCCACATGTGTTCAATTGTGGCTACGGCCCCTTCACACGTTCCCTCCCCCTCCCCATAAGTGGCGTTCCCGCTGGCAACAATAGATAGCATTGCTTCTCTGGGGTGCTTTCCCTGTTACTAAGTTTTGTCTCTCTAGGGTCAAATTTGGAAGTGTCCATCTCATGGTTGCCTTCCTCACAATAAATTTACATTTATTTAAATATATTTTATAGAAATGACTGGTGATCTGTATATTCCCAAGTACCTTAAAAATGCCTCTTTGATTTAACTGAAGATAAAATGGTCCAAGCGCTGACCCTTTTTGAAAGTATAGTGTTCTTTTTAAAAAGGAAGCTTTGATTTAGGTTGTGCATAAGACATGTTACAGATATCATTACTGGTAAGACCCGCAAATTTTTCTATGCTCTATTGATGCTAAGAAGCAGATGAAGTTTTAAAAACAGTAATTAACCAGCTTTTGTAACAGGAGATGTTAGCGGCTTAAAAAGTTCATGATCCTCCCTATATTAAATATCAAAAAGAAAAATGGATCAAAACACGTGGTAATTGATAGTAGAAAGCTAATATAAGTAAAAGTACTTCTCTCCATTACCACGCATTGAAGGTGCACTAACCATTTTAAGTGGGGCGCAATATTTACATTCACAGATCTAACTTTCTAAATACCGGAAGATTGTGTTAGAAGTTGATTTGGAGAAGTATGTTATAATAACTTCCGTGGGTCTCTAGCACCCACTTGGATGCTGAAAGGGCTGTGCAATTCCCCTGCAATTTACAACGGACTAAGGACATCATAAATGAGCGATATAATAAACTTATGCATTTTTGTAAATATGAGTGATATTACCAATTTTCCAAAATTTTATTGAATACCAGAAAAAATAAAATATTCCACTGTCTCACCAAGGCTGACCTTAAAAGTAAGCTGTGGAAGTGCAACTTCTTATGAGAACAACTGAAAGATATGGGTTTCATCATTAGTAATTTGGCTTAAGGCCCCAAACAACAAAGATAATAGCCATGGATAAATGACGTGCTAATTAGAAAGTGTGAAATTCAGGTATTGCTGGATTGATCATTTATTGTTGGCAGTTCATTAAATACTTCAGCAAGATAGGTGAACCATTAATTATCTATCTCAGATTTAGAGTATAATTTTAGTGGAAGGCTAACTTCCAGTTAGTTTTTGACAAAATCAAGTCTTTGCCTAACCAAAAAATCTATATTTTTGCACCCAAACATTTAATAAAACATTTATTTATCCAAAGGAACATTTCTCAGCACTGTAAAGGAGGTGTTATACAAATTTTGAGGAAAGTTGGTTCCAGTGGCTTACTACATTCAAACGCTAGATGTACATACATGTAATTATAAAGTTAATGAGAGAGTGTGTTTAGTAGTCGTCAATGCATGTAAACAGTTATGAGTTTATGTCAATAGAGTACATTTTTATGATAGTAAATGACCATACATCCCTGCTATGGTTACAGAATCTATAGAAGCAGAAGGGAAGCTGGCCCAAAGAACTTTAAATCTACAAGCCTATGACCTTGAAATTTAACACTAGCCCAACATTAAATAAAAAACGCTATCTGTCTCTCTGAATTGCCACTGTGGACTTGGCGGCTGATCTAGCCAAAGATTTTTCAAAAATAATACTTTTCACTATGGTGATGAATTAGTAAAGGATCACCGCACTCTAAAAATTCTTAGAAAATACCATTGTATAAATAAGAAACTTTATAAAATAATAGATAAGCATATTTATACATTTTAAGACCAAAAAAGAACAAATTTTATTTCCCCAATCAATAAGGTGACAAATTATAGAAAATTATAAACGCTTAAACTTCTAAAGAAACGGTATTATTTTTTATCAATTCCTATTATTTTTCAGATGGTATCATTAGAATCCGTCAGGTTATTTGCACAGGTTGAACCCACTGAGCAAGGGATGGATGATGTGGGGACCTTCAGTCCTTTGGACAAACGTGAAAATATACTTAAAATAGGAGCAATTTCCCCAATTGATTCTTTATTTTTTTATAAATGCAGCTACTTTTCGCTCTCTCATCTATTCTATGCTAAAGAACCTACCTCTCTCAATTGCCCATTTCACTTATATACTTTTGGCTTCAGGCGATACTGCTTCTCATGGCTTGGGTTATTCTATTCTGCTGTTTCTCCTCAAATCTGGCTTGTTATTCTCTAATCCTTTGTCACCCTAATTGTAGGCAATTCACTTCATATTGTCAAATATCAACATTGCCTTATTGCCTTATCACCTTATATAGAGGCAATCCAATAAAATCCAATATTTCCAATAAAGACCTGTTATCCCAATATCGCATCATCTTGAGGCACTCGAATAATTGTAACTGATACTATGTTCAGCGGATTCCACCCTGCTGTCCCACAATTATCATCCAGTCATATCAGAATTGCGACATTACCCCCTCCTTGACTGGACAATAAGATCCTATTGTTTGTAAGGTTGGAGGAACTTCAAATGTACTCAGTTAATGATCCAACCACTTGTAGGATCCTTGATGGTATATGCGTTGACTCCAGTTTTCTCTATTACTTCTAATGGACTAATCCAAATACTGGCCAGCTTGTGTTTCCACCCAAATCCATGTTGGTCATGAAAAAAACCATATTGTCTTCCTTGAATGGCGCCAGCCCACTACAACATGCCTGATCAGAGGGTTGATTCCTGATCTTCTTAGCTAAGCTGAAGGAATATGCCTTAGTTTATAATTTGATCAGAATGTTTGTGAGGTTAGTCATATAGCAGTGGGGTTCCAGTCCACCAGTGTCTTCTACACATGCATAAAGCAACACCGGAAGGGTTGGGTGTCAGATGTATAGTAATTGGAAGGGACTCTTCCCATAGTGGAATGGTAACTAATTTTATAAAGTGAACATGGCAGTGGAAAGGTGAGAGCTCCAATCAGAAGGTCGATCCATTACTAATTTTTGTAGTATGTTCACCAGAGTTCCATTCACCCATTCGACCATTTCATTGGACTCAGGGTGGTATGGGGTCATCAGAACCCCGCAGATTTCCAAAAGCTCCTTCAACTTGGGGAGGGTGTGTGATATGAAGTTGGTTTCATTATCAGTGAGAATAAACTGAGGGCAGCCATGCCACATAATAATGCATTCCATCACAAATCTGGCACTGTAACTGCCCCCAAGTCTCATATTACCCTTTATTCAACCCACTGGGTCAAGTGGTCGATAGCCACAATAAATTACTTACAACAGTTGGCTCCTATTGGCAAGGGCCTAACGACATTGAGGGAAACTGTGTGCCATGCAAAATGTGGTTTCACTAACTAATATGACGTTGTATGACGGAATGGCTTCTCCACTTGGCACTGATGGCAACAGGATATAGTTTTGAGTACATCAAAACTCATACTCTCCCAATTGTACTGGGGGCATAACAACTCCATAGTCTTATGCACTCCACCATGCCCAACTTCCCTGTGCGCGCTCATAATGATTCTCAGTTGTGTTTAGGGGTGCATAAAATTCACCGTAGAGTTGCCAATTTGTTTATACAGTTCTTCATTCCATTGGAAGGTATTATTGCACATTTCATTTAACACTTTGATTACTTGAGGCAGTTCGTCATCATATTTTCTGCTGAGCATCTTACCATACATCACGTCGCTGAGGTCTGCTGTTACTGCAATAGTTGGTAATCGAGATAAACAGTCAGTGTTCTGATGCTTTTCTCCCAGCTGATGGAGAACCTCATAAAATCATAAGCCTATAACTTGAGAGCCCATCAAGCCAACCGTCCTTCAGGTTCTTTGATGTTCTGAAACAAGTGTAATGATGCGTGATCTGTTATGGCTTTGAACTTTACCCCATTCAGAAAGACTCTGAATTATTTATACAAATAGATCACTGATAAGCACTCCCACTTGGTAACAGTATAATTAAGCTTGTAATAGTTCAGACTTCAGCTAAAGAACGCAACAGGATGTTCCTCTCCCTCATCGAGTTTCTGGGAAAGTACTGCCCCAACAGTTGAGAGGGACACATCCATTTGAACAATAAACTCCCAATCAAAGTTTGGATATTGCAACACTGGTGCACTGATCAACACTGTATGGAGTGTATTGAAAGCGGATTGACAATGTTCCATCCATTTTAACACAGCATCCTTTTTTAACAACTCGAATAGCAGCCCCCAATACAGCTAAAATTAGGGATAAAGCGCCAGTAGTAACTGACCATTCCCAAAAATACCTGTATGTCGCTTTTCTATAGGGAGTAGTCATCTTGCTGATGGCCTCCACCTTATATGGTTGTGGTTGCAGACCTTTTGAGTCTACCACAAACCCCAGGTATTCCAGCTGATCTTTGAAGAAGCTACATTTCTGAGAATTATTTTAATGTTTGCCTCAACCAGCTGGCAAATACAGCTTTGAGGTGGTCAAGGTGCTCCAAAAAGGTTTGAGAGAAAACACTAAAATCATTGAGGTATACTAGGATGCATGACAGTTTCAGGACGCTAAGAATAGTGTCCATGGCTCTCTGAAACGTAGCTGGGGCTTTGCACAGCCCTTGAGGCATCCGTGTAGGTTGAAAAAGGCCTTTAGAGGTGATTACAGTGCATTTTTCCTGTTCTGCCAGGGTTAACTCAATTTACCAGTAACCTGATATCAAGTCCATCGCAGAAAAGTAATGGGCTCCCCCTAATTGGTCCAGAGCATCGTCGAATCTGGGCAAGGGATACAAATCCTTTTTTGTGATACCGTTGAGCTTCCAGTAGTCAATTACTAAATGGTTGGTACCATCCTTCTTTTTTACAATTAGAACAGGCAAAGCCCATGGGCTTTTGGATGGTTTGAGCATCCCTTGCTCTAACAACTTTTCAATTGCCTCAGTAACCATGTCTTCCGCTGCCCAAAAATTGCAGATCAGCTGAGACCTTATAGGAGGATGATCACTGGTATCTACTCAATGGACCACCCCCAAGCACACCCTAAATTGTGATCAACAGTGAAAATCCCCTTATATTTCTGAATAAAGCTATTGCTTGGTCTTTTTATTCATCAATAATCCCACTAAATTAGCCACGGTACCACCATTAGTACATCAGCCAATTTCTCAGCCGGTAGACCAAATTCATCCATTGATCCAAAATCACGAACCTGATGGACCTCATCTATGGTAACCAGATGTAGATACGCTACAGTTTGGTGGCGGTGGATTTGCATTGGTTCTCTCTGCAGGTTTGCTAATAAAACTCTAATCTCCTCATGTCCCAAAAGTATAATTCCTGGAGCCACGTGTGGCTCAAACCATGTTTTTTTATAGAGCCCAATGACTTCCACATATAACCCACTTGGCACTTCCACTTCTAACTCAGTATTCACTAAGACTTGTTGGCCAGAAGTGATAGATATGGGCCCTGCCGCTCGAAGAGGTATCCCTTAATATTCATATATCTGCTGGGGAAGGGCCCAAGTCTTGCGCTTTAGTTAATGGTAGTGAACTGGCCACACCCCATCACTATAGGCAAGGTTGATATGGCTTGTATGCACCAGATCCTTCGTTACCCCACTTCTGGTAAAGTAAATTGGGATCTGCTGACCCAGAATGGCGAGTCTCCTCCGTCATATCAATGACAGCCCAAAATGATGCAGGGAAGTGGTCCCAATTAAAAGGTTGTAGTTTTCATTTGGTAGCACAATTGCTGAGGCTACCATGACAATGGACTTAAAGCGCAGAGGTAGTGCATTATAAGCCCCCTCAAAGACAGTGCTTACAGCTCCAGCAGTTCTGAAACCATTTAATGGTCCACATCAGGTTTTAATGTCAACTTTGTCATTAGTTTAGTGGACACTATGTTGACTGGAGCACCAGTATCTATTATAGTGTGAACTCTATTTTTCACTACAAAAATATCACAATATGTACGCTCAGAATAAGAATAATATTGACTGTTTAATATGTGAACATTTATGGGCTCTCTTTTTTCAAGAAAACTCATTACCCCTCACTAACTTGGGGGTATTCTCTGACAATGGCATCTACCAGCAGGGCGACGTTCACTTCTTTCAAAGTTGGTGCATCCGCGGCAGAATCAAGTTGGTCCAAGGAAGTTTTATCAAGCATTTGACAGGCATAGGGCTTCAGTTGTTTGAGGGACTCTTCTTCCGTCGCCGCCTTGGCTTGAGCTCAGGTTACTAAGTTTACTCCTCCAACTGGCTGCTGGTATAAAATTCCGTCATCATACTGAAGGACTTTCGCAGGGTATACTACTATTGATTCAGGGACGTTTTGAGTGGGTATTGTGGAGATAGAGGGTCCCATCTCTACTCCTCTCCATCTTTTCCCTGATAGTATTGATCTTGATGTACGCAGTTCACATGTAGTTATAGCATAATTGGATCAAATGACCAGGGCGACCACATTCGTAGCAGTTAACCCCATAAAAGCCACGTCCTGGATTATCATAAGTGGGTCCAGACCAGAAAGTTTGGGGTCATTCTGCATAACCAGTCCCAGGTAGGTAAGCCAATTGTTGACAGTCAGCATAGTTGGGTCTGGGTCAATAACTGGGTTGCTGATAGTTGTCATGGCCAGCCCATTGATGCTGATCAAACTGTTGAGTATAAATTGGCCAAGGATGAGGCGCAGAATTATAGAAAGGCCAATGATTACTAATTGGAGCTTAAGGCAGACAATAGTATTCTCCGGAATAAGAGGGCGCAGTAGCAGCGGTAGTCTTACGTTCCATATTTGGCGGTGAAAAGTTAGGGGATACCCGACGTAAAAACTGTACAATCTTTAGCAGAGGTACATCATCATCCATATGTGGCAAAATAACATTAGAAAGTTTACAATATGGATTCACTAAGGAGGATATGGCAATGCAGATGTCAGCTTCTGCTGAGTACCCATCTCCAATCAGTACATGGGCTTCTGTTGTGGATCGATCAGAGAACTCTAGGAGAGTCTCATTTTGATGGATCCAATTGAAAAAAATTATGCTTTCCGCTGTGACATTTTTGAGTTTCCCCCAAACAAGCGGAGTCCGGTGTCCTTTATGTCCTTATAGGTGATAGAACTACTTGGGAGGTAACAGGTGACTTGATCAGCGCTTCCTACTTTTAAGGAAGATATTAACAACTTAACCTTCCATCTATTGGAGGCTCCTTCCGCTGCAAAACTCAAACCATTTGAAGAACCCGTGAATGTTCCTGTTGCAGTCAAACGGAGGTAGTTTTTTATTATAACTTCCTCGTCCCATTCACGGGGTTTTGGGCCATACTGAGGAACGGACCAAGACCCAAAAGCGGATTCTTGATGAGGAGCTGAATTAGCGGAAGATGGGATATCTGCCACTTCAGGTGTAGCATGACCTTCTGTCATAGGTGGTACCACCATTACTTGAGGGAAGTGTCGTTCCAGCTCATATGCGTATCTGGTACTACCATCTTGGGTGTAGTAGCTTTGATCAGCGTCATATTCTCCCATGTATGATGCCTCTTCTTGATAGTCATTATTGTCCCAGTGAGAAGACAAAGAATGATTGGTCAATCTTTGTTCTGCACACTGCAGCCGCTTGGTGGTAACATTCAGTTATTTGGAAAGTTCTTTGTTTTGTAGCCCCAGGATTTGCATTTGGCTAAACGTACTATCAAGTTGGTGCATGACAGCATCTCGTTCTTGAAGAAGTTCATCTTGTTTTTTAGCACTGCGTCCAAGGTAACTTTAAGTTCCTCATGCCCAGCTGGTGAGGTGTTTTGTGAAAACTCCCCAATAACACAGCTTGGATAAGGCATGGCTGGCGACTGGAGTTCCAGAGTGTTAGGTGGTTGATCAATGGGCACCCTGTAGTGAGCACCACTGTTTTTTTGGATGGTATCATTAGAATCCGTCAGGTTATTTGCACAGGTTGAACCCACTGAGCAAGGGATGGATGATGTGGGAATCATCAGTCCTTTAAACACACGTGAGAATATACTTAAAATAGGAGCAATTGCCCAATTGATTATTTATTTTATAAAAACAGCTACTTTTCGCTGTCTCATATCTTCTACGCTAAGAAACCTACCTCTATCAATTGCCCATTTCACTTATATACATTAGCTTCAGGCGATACTGCTTCTCATGGCTTGGGTTATTCTATTCTGTTGATTCTCCTCAAATTCAGCTTGCTATTCAATAATACTATGTCACCTTAATTGTAGACTAATTACTTCATATTTGTTAAATATCAACATCACCTTATCACCTTATTGCCTTATATAGAGACAATCTAATAAAACCCATTATAACCAATAAAGACCCATTATCCCAATATTGCCTCATCTCGAGGCACTCAAATAATTGTAGCTGATACTATGTTCAGCAGATTCCGCCCTGCTGTCCTACGATTATTGTCCATTCATATCAGAATCATAATTATTCCTTTTCTGATATCCATGAAACTCTTAACTGTTGTAAATGGTGTCAAGTTAAAGCCTGTACCAAAAGGCCACGTTCTTATCAGCTATCAACATCAATTTTTCTTATAGAATCTTCTATACTGTAGTTGGAGGCCCCTTGGCTAGTAGTTACAAGCAAATGAAATACATAATCACGGCTATTGGCATCTCACCAAGTGGGTGGAAGCCAAAGTTGTCAATACCCTTGTCTACATGATGAAAGTTAAGTTCATATTAGAAACCTTATTATACCAGCATGGATACCTGGAATTTAAATCTAAAAATGGGATTAATTTCACATTTTCATATCTTCCATAAAACTAAATGGATTAACTGTCATTTAAGGGGTTTTATCTACCCCTTATCATTCAGAAACCAATGACATTGTGGGATGAGTAAAAGGCATTTTAGTGAGCAACTTGCGAATGTTAATCAATGGAAAGACCTTCATTTCATTCTTGTTTCAGCCCTTCACATGTTCACCTATAATTTTGCTTTCATTATTCATTGTAGTAATCCCCATTTTAGTTACTTTATGAAAGCATTTCACTATCCCTCGCTTTATACTCATGTTTTCACAAAAATGTGAGTCTAACTAAATATCTTGAGAATATAACGTAAACTTAATCCAGATACAGAGCAGTGCTTATTCTAATATGCTTGCTTAAAAACATAAGTCTTGCCAACATGATAACCAGAATCAATGGCCTTTACCAAAATTTGCCATATATTAGTTGGTTTTTTATTATGACTTCATGAATTAAGTAAGATTAAAAACTAGATCATATATGAATGGGGCCCTTTAAAATTTTATAGGAAATCTCAACTGATTCTTATACTTTCAAAGCTCTCACTTAGGGTTAACTCATCAAATGGATGCATGCTAAGTTTATTAGGAAGTACCAGCAAAGCTCTAGCATTATGGTAATGGCTTCCTAATAACTGTAAACCCTGCAGAGATCTGTTCCCTTGATGCTTAGTCAAGTGAGGTCAAATGTTGTAATTGATCTGACCAGCCATCTGGAAAATTATTTTCTACTATTTTTCTTACCCAAAATACATGGTGAGGCTTTTGGCAGTTGCTACTAAAGATGTTTAACTATAAAAAAAATTATATGTTTTTACTCAGCCCAATCCCTCATTTTTATATGTATTTTTAAAGATGTATAATCCAAATACTTTTAGTTACCTCACCTTGGCTCCTCCAATTATTGGCAATTATGAAGTAGCATCAGATCCTTAATCCCCACCAGTGCATTTATCAACTCCTAAATACCTAAATTCTAAACATTGAGGCAGGTCTTTTTTTAGAACTTGTGATGTCTAACCCAAAAGAGGGAGCTGACACGCAGCTTTAAATGCAAATAAGCCAAACAAAGGGTTTTCATAATAAAAAAATCCTATTTTAGCCCTAAGTTATTAACCTAGAAAGCCATATTAGATGGCGAGGAAGCTTTGGGGAACTTTTGTCTGGCGCTTGCTTTAGCTGCTGGACCTTGGCGTATAGCATAGGGGTTGGGGTCAAGGGCAGGTCTTTGTATCATCTACCATATTTTCTAAGTAAGCTTTCCAGGGTGGACATTACCAATTGCTTAAAGAGCAAAAATTAGAAAAACACTAAAGAACAAACTGAAAGGCCAAAAGTGAGAAGTTTGGAAACAAAAAGCGAAAATCACTTTTATCCAGGTGGGAAAGCAGAGAACAGTTTATTCAACTATAGTGGAAGGGGAGTGGTGATCAGGGGACTTGTTTTTGGCTGCATCTTTCTCATCCCAGAGCAATTTATGAGTCATGGCTGAGATCAATGGCATAGGGACATTACCTTTTTGCGGTTTGATTGTAAGTCCCTTGGCTCCATCTTAGTCTGGACAGTGTTATACATCCCTTTAGGACCAAGAAGGGTTAAAACTTAAAGCCCTACCCTTACCTAGATCTCTGGCCTAGGGAATACCTTGGATGAGAGATGGGTGGCGGCTGCCCTCCCTGTTTGCCACATACCTTTTCCCCATCCACTCCTTAGCCAAAACCCATTCAGGTGTTAAAATTTGCAGACTTTATTTAAAAAAAACAAACAACTTTGTGTATATCTTTTTGAGTTTTAAAAAGCCCCAAGGGGCTCCTAGTTTAAGCAACTATTGCGGTATGAAGGCCTTGGTTACTGCCCCCCACCACACTAGGGCTGCGTGAATCTAAGCGCCACTTAACCTTTGAGCCCAACTGTGATTTGGAGTAGCTCATGCTACCCCCTAAACTGACATATGCCCGCCCTGTTTAAGTACTGGGCAGCTCGCCTGCGCCAGCCAGGACAGGGATATACCTCTCATCCCCCTTGTGAGGATAAGACCTGATGACCCCCAGGTTTAAGGCCCCTGAGGGGGAAGAAGCTGAAGCCCTCCCCTTTGTCACCTGCTTTTTTAGCGGAGTTATGCTTTCCGGCCCCTTTTTGTCCAGGAAGCCTTGGAGTCCATTCAGATAAGCCTTAATTTTCTTGCATGATACTTTTCTCTACCAGCTGGCTCATGATGACCAAGCTGGCACTAGCTGAGCTTCAGGCCAACTTGGCAAACTTCAGCGTTAATTGTAGGCAGAAACGCCAAAGCGCAGCCAACCAGGATTGTCCCTCCCTTGTCTTGGGGTCCACATCTGCGCAACCCTAGTTCGTGGGGAGGCCGTTTGACAGGCACCCTGCCCAACTCATACACCCTTCCTGCCTGTATTCTCCCCTCGTGGAGTGATAGACACCCACAATAACAGGTCAGCATAGTCATCACTACCATCCCGCACTTCTTTCAGGCCACTACAGGACCAGACCAACGTGCCTCTCTGGGTTCTGGTATTAGCTACTCACCCATGTTTCCACAAGCTTTCCCCAGTTGCACCACGCAGAGGCCCCAGATTACCCTAACTAGCCCAACACTTTGTGTATATTTTATAAATCACAGGCAGCTCTTTACCATGATTCCCAGCCCCTGTCCCCAAGAAGGGATTTAACCAGAAGCCAAACGTTGTGTGGACAACTTACCTACAAGTCAAAATAAGCAAAAATATGAAAAGAAAAGGCCAAAATGGCCATTATACCTGATACTATATTCTTAACTTGTGAAATCAAATTCAGAAATTCAGAATTCAATAAACGGCATGAAAATGGCTTGGAACCATCAGCTGATACTATTGAGGGTAGATTGGGGAGTAAGACCTTTAATTGACGAATTTGAAATTGGAAATCATTCCCCACTATTATAGTTCAAATTAGCAGCCTCCCCATCACCCCCACCTAGTTTAAAATTCAGAACCCTACCTATGGTAGAGTTTGAATTATTGCTTTTAATTTTTCCCAATTTAACTATATTCCCAAAAAGTTCTTATTTCTTAATCATTTTGTTATATTAATATCAAAGATCCTTGGGACCATCTAGTACTAAAAAAATATCAAAGATCCTCAGTTATTGTGCTTTCCATGTAGACACCACCTAAAGGTCACGTTTAATAGCCTCAATGATAGAGGAACCCTTAAAAGCTAATTTCACCACAGCTCTTAAAAATTTCAACTTTAGAATTTTCAGATTCTGTTGGTTGACCTGAAAATAAACCCTTTGACAACCAACAAATTAGGACAATTATACTTCCATAGCTTAGGATGATCAATAATTCTCAACTAAAGTGTCAATAGAGTGTCTGTAACTCTCTCATTCCCAGCAAGGTGATGTGGATCCAAACCCACATTGCTAGGGAACTAGCCGTTAGGAGAATGGGAAGGAAGGCACCTCGAATGGTGCCTGTGCAAAAGGTACCCCAGGCAAGGGTGTAAATAGCAACATATAGTACTAGGTAAGTAAGGAACATCACAGCTTGAGTGGACCCCAGAGGGGCGTCCATAATCTAGTGTAGCTTGGCATCATGGGGCTTGGGTGCCTCAATCTGGAGGGGACCTGGGTGGCCCAAAGAGGCCTCTGGGATTTTGGTATATTGCAATAAAAGGTAGTGGCCCACATGGTTGGAGACCTCTCCAAAGAGGTCCACCACCAAGTTTGCCCAAGGAACAAATGGTAAAAAACGTAAAATAAAGGGGGTTTTTATTTAAGAAAGTCAACCAACAAGGAATGTTGGTCGCAAAAACATATTTAAAGTGGGTCAGGGAAATTCAGGTTCTGCGGAAGTGCGCCCAAGCCTTGACGCTCCAATAAACAGATGCTTCCATCCGTTTTAGTAAAATTCACCGAAAGTGCCTTCACTCAAGTAATTGATTGAAGCCATATTTTACCCAAGCTTAAAATTTCATAACTTGAGCAGGAATAAACCCTTGCTCTCCAATCAACTGAATCAAACCATATTCATTTATAATGTAAATCGTTTGTTTTAGTGCCTGGGCCAAGATAAGAGGCTGGGCGTTTTGCACCCCATTAGTATCAACCTGGGCATGCTTGGCTTGCACCCAGCGTTGATCTAAGGTGTGTTTCAGGTCAGGAAGAGCCTGAAGCTTCACCTTCTGGGCCTCCTGTCGCCCAGCCTTGTCTTTAGCATCAGTTCCTACTATAAAGTCATCCAGCCATGACATTACCCTCTCCTCCTTCTTGGGCTCCACCCCCTCCATGGGCGTTTGCTAAGGAGAAGTTCTTATGTGCTGGTGGCAGCTTCATAGCAGCAACGGCTGGCTTAGGCTGAGATCCTGCAGCCTCAGGAAAATTATTATGGAAGGATTTGATCAGGTCTTGGTCATGTACACAATCCCGTGCTGGCACCCAACTGTTATCTGCTGCGTCAAACTCTTTCTAGGATACCAGGTACTCAAGGCCTCGCTTAACCCGGCGGGAGGCTACTATTTCCTCCACTTCCCATTCCGGTGCTCCATCCACAAGATAAGCCTTGGGAGTCACAGGAGGAGGGCCCTCAAACAATGTCAAATTTCTTTCATGAAAGTTGGAGAAGATCCAAAACGCGGAGGGAAGATCCAACTGGTATGAGGCATGTCCCACCTTTCTAACTACACGGTAAGGACCAATCCTCTTTGGACCCAACTTTTTGCATGGCTGCTTGATAGGGATGTTGCGAGCATCAAGCATCACGAGATCCCCTTCCTTGTATGCTGGACCCACTCGGCGCTTTCCATCAGCATTCTCCTTATAAACCAGCATAGCCGCCTCCAAACTTGTGGACACCCCTTGATGGACCTTCTTGAGAGTCTTAGCAAAGTCCAGCACCGCTTCCACTTTGGAACCACAGCTGGGCTCCATGTTAAAAGCAGGGTTAAAGCCATGGTTAGCAAAAAAGGGTGAACAACTGATTGATGAATGAAAAGTGTTGTTGTAGCTAAACTGGGCCATGGGAAGGTGAGGAACCCAATCTGAATGGTCTGCGGTGGTGTAACAACGCAGAAATTGTTCCAAGCACTGGTTCACTCGCTCAGTCTGCCCATCTGATTGGGGGTGATAAGCAGTTGAACGGCAGGGGCGAATCTGAAGAGTTTTACACAACTCTTCCAAAAAGATGGAGGTGAACTGGGGTCCCCAGTCACTAATAATTTCTTGAGGAACCCCATGAAGCGCAAATACATGGGCGACGAAGAGCCTGGCCATTTCAGCAGCAGTTATAGTGGTTCTGCAAGGAATAAAGTGGGCGAACTTTGTAAAGCGGTCTACCACCACTATGATTGCATCATACCCCACTGAAACGGGTAACTCCACAATAAAATCCACTGATAGGGAAGTCCAGGGCCCTTCAGCCTTTTGGACTGGTACCAGCAACCCTGCTAAAGGTTGCCGATTGGGTTTCATTTGATTGCAGATCAGGCACTCTTTACAGTACCGCCCTACCTGAACAGGCAAGCCCTTCCAATTGTAAGTGCGTCGTATCAACTCCAAGGTCTTTGCTTTCCCAGGATGACCAACAGTGATTCCGTCATGATGGTCCTGGATGATCTCCAGGCGCAGTGGTCCAGCAGGAACCCATAGGCGACCCTGAAACCACACCATCTCATCCTTCAGTGATAACCCCTGGATAAGTCCTCCTGATTCAGGGCGCTCTTAGTGAGAACAACAGCATATTCAGCTGATAACGGCTGAGAAAGAACTACCTTTCTAAACATACTATATTCTGCTGCATTTTCCAGAGGCATGAGCGCTGGCGTATGTACCATGGACTTAGGAAGTTGAGGCAGAATCATACTCGGTGGAATCATCAACTGGGTGTTGTGAATCTCTACCTCCTTTGGATTGGGAGCCAAAGCAGGGTTGCGGCTCAAAGCATCCGCCAAACCATTCTCCTTGCCCTTGGTGAACTCATAGGAAAATGTAAATAGGGCAAGGGTCTCATGCCAACGGGTCTGACGTGGTGTTAGAACATGTGGAGCACGGTAGTACAACAGGGCTCAGTGGTCTGTGCATACCTGGAATGGTTGGGAAGAGCCATGTAAATGGTGACGCCAATAAATCAGCGCCTCCACCACTGCTAATAACTCCTTGTCATATACGGCGTAATTTAACTCATGCAGAGACATTTTCCTAGAAAAATATCCCACAGGATGCTTGGACCCATCTTCACCCACCTGTAACAGGGCAGCCGCAATGGCGAAGTTGGAAGCATCTGAGGACACAATGAACTCCTTTGCAGGGTCAACATGGCGAAGGATGGATGTGGATAACAAGGTGCACTTCACCGCTTGGAAAGCATCCTCCAAAATGGGGGACCACTGAAGCACCTTGGCCCCGCTAGCCTTATATAAGGGAGCTGCCACCTTGGAGAGATTGGGTGTGAACTTCTTGAGGAACGTACACGTCCCCAAAAAGCTTCTCAATTCCTTGACAGAGGTGGGGGTAGGCCACTCACGAATAGCCTTCTCCTTGTCTGGAGTTATCATATGGCCCTGGTCAAAAACGACGTTGCCCAGAAAAGTAACCTGGGACTTGAAGAATTCGCATTTACTAATCTTGAGGGTAAGGCAAGCGGCCCTCAATCTCTCCACTACTTGTCAAAGGTGTACTGCATGTGACTCATGATCGGGGGAAAACACCAGAATGTCATCCATGTAGGCAACCGCACATACCCCCAACAAGTCTCCCAACGCAGCATCAATGCGGCGTTGAAAGATGGCAGGGGCATTCTTAAGCCCAAAGGGCATAACCCAGAACTGGAAAATTCCTTTTCTGGTGCAGAATGCGGTTAACCATTCCTGGCCCTTCTTTATCCGGATTTGATTGAACGCATTGAGGCAGTCCAGCTTGGAGAAGACCTTCGCCTTCTCCACATAGCGTGCAATCTGGGAATCTAAAGGGATGGGATGGAGGTCGGGTACAGTCACATTGTTTAAGTTTCCATAATTGACACACGGATGTAAAGTTCCATCAGCCTTCTCCACAAAGAGCAGTGGGGAGCAAACAGGGGAGATACGCTGAAAGATGGCACCTTTGGCCAACTGCTCCTTCACCCATACATCTAAAACCTCTTCCTCCCGGACAGTCAATGGGTATATGGGGGAAGAAATACGCACCAGATCCACAGTGAGTTTAAATTCACAATCAAACTTGGAATGTTCTGGTAGTGTACTAGCTGAAGCTGCATCAAAAGAAGATGCCAACTCCTCCAAACAGGAAGGTAAGGAAAGTCCCACAGTGGGCTTCAGCAAAGGGGCAAGATATGGACTGGGAACATTGGGCCAATGGGGTAATTTGCCTGGGGCGTTATCCTCAGACAGAGGAACAATCAGCTGGTGACCGTTTGTCAAAGACAAGGATAAAGTGTTTTCTTTCAAATTAGTTCTGACGTCAAACTTCCGCCACCACTCAACACCCAAAATGATGGGAAACAAGAGGTTTCTGATAGCTTGAAACTGGTCAGACAATAGATAAGAACCTACCTGGAAATTGACTGACTCCATGATGTTTAGTGTGGGGATACCTTGAGAAGCCCCACCTCTAACCATACCACCTGGTGAGTAACTCAACTCAAGGTAGTCAGCAAGGTTTTGGTCAATAAAATTATTTGAGGCACCAGTATCCACCAAAATAGTTGTGCTGAACTTTCCATAAGAGGATGTAAGGGTAGCAGTCAACAAGAAGTATCCAGAATGGGATTTATTCAACGCAGAAAACGCCATCAACTCACCAGAAAATTCTTCCTCTGGCTTGAACAAGCCATCAGGGTATGTTTTGGAATCATAGAAGGGGAAGGATAGTGGGCCACTCTTACTACTGAGGCCACATATCCTACCACACCTTCTGCAGGTGCATATACATCTTTATATTTGTGACGAAGTTCCTTTTCAACTTCCTGAGAACCCCTAATCATGGTAGGGGTCAAACGAGGGTTCTCAGGAGTAATCTGATATACTGAAATAGAGTCCTCATCCAGACCATATGAGCAAATAAACGGTTCATTTTGGGATAAATCGCTCACATTATAAAACGCGTTTTTTGGCTCAAATGAACCCACACTCATTCCAAGGGTTCAGTGTGCATCGTTATCCAGGGCCATCACCCCCAAGCCTGGAGCTGATGCCTTGGCATGCACCTCAGAAATGTGTTGGGGAGAAAAAATGATAATGGAATCATTTTTTTTGTTAAATTCAGGTTTGGACCCTTTGATGTTCCTGATTTCTGCTGAGATGGGGAGGAAATCAGTGGGAAGCATCTCATGATTCAAGGAAATCTCACTAGTTGAGGATGCGATATTTATAGAGATGACCATGGGTGACATCATTGTGGCAGAATCATCTGAAACCTTTACTTCATTCTTGGGGCTAGACCCCTGTACAGTTCCAAATTTAGAAGAAGGATTAGAAGGATAAGATTCCCTCATTTCAAGAGGCGCGCGCAACTTTTCAGCCTCCATATTTATATGATTTGATCCAATGTTGGCCAAATTACCTGGCCCCTTCCAGGTTGGGGCGGAGAAACTACTTCAAAGGGTTTTGACAAGATGATCTATTTGGAAGGAGGCGACTACCAAAATGGGGCATTTCACAACGATATGTCCAAGGCTAAATGGAGAAATGACGTTTTAACCTCATTGGTTAATGGAAAAGCCTGGGCTTTTTGCAGAATTCACTCAAGTATGCTTTCATCGGCTGACCCACTTGACGCAGAGAAAAGAACTCAAAGAAGGAATGGAGGGATGCTTCCTCAGGTCAATTCTGCTCCAAGACCTGCTCTAAGCCCTCCTTTGTTTGCCACAAGCGCGGGTGAGTGCAGAATACTGCAAAACCCAGTTGCCCAAATTGGGAGACAATTGGGACAACAGATTCACTCCTCGTTAAAGCAGATGTGAACTGGACAGATTTTGTTTACTTAACGAGGGCTTTGGCTCAAGGGATGCCAAGGCTTGTTGAATTTCTGAGTAAATCTCAGGAGAAAGGTGGGGAATCATGACATCCAAATCACAAAAAGTCTGAGACCACCAGGTACGAGTAGGAAGGGTGAGCACTTCCCAATTGGTAGTTGCAAGAATAATGCTAAGATGCACCAAAACAAAACCAAATGAGAAAATTATGGTGAGCACCATTGTGGAAGTAACAAATGGCCAGCGCACCCAATTTACTAATAATGAAAGTCCCACATGGATAATCTTCATGCATGTATAATAAAAAGGTTGGTCGACTAATGTCAAGAGAGTGTCTGTAACTCTCGTTCCCAGTAAGGTGATGTGGGATGCAAACTCACATTGCTAGGGAACTAGCCTTTAGGAGAATGGGAAGGAAGGCACCTCAAACGGTGCCTGTGCAAAAGGTACCCCAGGCAAGGGTGTAAAGAGCAACATATAGTACCAGGTAAGTAAGGAACATCACAGCTTGAGTGGACCCCAAAGGGGCGTTCATAATCAAGTGTAGCTTGGCATCAGGGGGCTTGGGTGCCTCAATCTGGAGGGGACCTGGGTGGCCTAAGAGGCCTCTGGGATTTTGGTATATTGCAATAAAAGGTAGTGGCCCACATGGTTGGAGACCTCTCCAAAGAGGTCCACCACCAAGTTTGCCCAAGGAACCAATGGTAAAAAACGTAAAATAAAGGGGGTTTTTATTTAAGAAAGTCAACCAACAAGGAATGTTGGTCGCAAAAACATATTTAAAGTGGGTCAGGGAAATTCAGGTTCTGCGGAAGTGCGCCCAAGCCTTGACGCTCCAATAAACAGATGCTTCCATCCGTTTTAGTAAAATTCACCGAAAGTGCCTTCACTCGAGTAATAAATGAAGCCATATTTTACCCGAGCTTAAAATTTCATAGCTTGAGTGGGACTCAAACCCTTGCTCTCCAATCAACCAAATTGAACCATCTTCGTTTATAATGTAAGTCATTTGTTTTAGTGCCTGGGCCGAGATAAGAGGCTGGGCGTTTTGCACCCCATTAGTATCAACCTGGGCATGCTTGGCTTGCACCCAGCGTTAATTTAAGGTGTGTTTCAGGTCAGGAAGAGCCTGAAGCTTCACCTTCTGGGCCTCCTGTCGCCCAGCCTTGTCTTTAGCATCAGTTCCTACTATAAAGTCATCCAACCATGACATAAATCCAATTATCTATTTGACAGCTCAAGCCAAATACCTTAAATTTAATGTGAGGAAGGCTGACCATGGGACGGACATTTCCAAACTTGACCCAAAAGAGACAAAACTTAGTAACAGGGAAAGCACCTCAGAGAAGCGATGCTATCTTTTGTTGCCAGCGGGAACGCCACTTATGGGGGGGGAGGGAACGTGTGAAGGGGCCGTAGCCACAATCGAACACGTGTGGAGGAAAGGGTCTGATTTGATGAACCAAACTGGGAACCAGGAGGAGACCAGCTGTTGGCAACGTGGTGGGAGGTAGCCAAACATCCACACCTGAAAGTGGTCCACCAAATGAGACGGGATACTGTGGACAGCTTCTGGGAGGGTGGGGTGGAGCCTGCGATGGCATCCAAGACAATCGTGTGGATGGTCCACATGGCGATTGCAACCACCAGAGCACGGAGGGAGGGTGGAAGGGGGAGGCCATTAATAAATTAAACATAACTCTTGACAGACTGAAGGGATTTGTTTGATCCTGGCCCAGCAGACGTTAAACTTCGCGCCATATCACTTTAGAGGTAGGACACTTCTCCAGGCGGTGGAACAACGTTCCATACTGGCCACACATGACGCAGGATGAGTGTAAAGCGTTAGAGCGCTCAGCTGTATGGTACACCCGCCTCAGGCAGCGCCACACATGGGAGTGTATTTGAGGCTGCAACAGAGGATGGTGTGCGTATTTCCAGATAGTCTTTTAAGTCTCAATGGAATATGGGATGTCCATCATGTCCAGGTAGTCCACCCCAGATAAGACATGGGGTCGTGTGGGGATCACGCCTTCTTGGATGGGTAGCCCCTGTACCTCTTGTGTGAACTGAGGAGAGGGGCGGCCTCTCTGGGCTGTGTGTCCACTAATACAAATTCTCCACTCAGCGCTCCGCATGGAGAGGAGGATTCATTTGTAGTGGGTTTTAGTCCCATGAGGACCTGTGGCCAATGGGTGTGAAGCCAGGTATTTCATCAGGGAGTGAGGGTTTGATGGATTGTTGAGGCCCAAGGCGTGGGAGAAGTTGTAGTGGGCCGCGCGGGACCAGTGTTGGGAGGGGAGCATAGGGGCAGTGACGGCCGCAATCCAGTTGCCCAGGATCTTGACAGCATGGGCTTTGAAGTCAATCAGGCCCATGCCACCATGATGATGAGGGCCAAACATGACCTCTAGCCATACTGGTGGTGGGCGGCCTGACCAAAGCCATCCTTGCAGCAGGGCATACAAGGATTTGAAAAAGCTTGGGGAGAAGGGGATGGCGTGGGCTCTAAACCAGACTTTGGAGAGGAGCATAGAGTTGACTAAAACAACCCTGCCAGTAAGGGAAGTAAGGTGGACTCTGAGGGAGGCGATGCACTTCGTCACGTTGTCTAGAATACAACTCTCCATTACTGCTGATGCGTACCCGCCTGCCTCCACTTAAACGCTCAGATGGCAAGCCAGCCCTATGGTAGGGCGTGGCATGAAGGGGAGCACCAGTGGGGCGGTGTGGGGTGAGCTGGGAGGGCGAGCACGTGTGCGAGCAGATGGGCCAGGCTGGGCACTGGTTGCTGGGGCCCAGCAGGTTTGATACCGCACAAGGAGGATGATTTCAGTTTTGGAAGCATTCAAAGCATTACTTACCCGGGAATACTCCTGGATGAGAGCTTCAAGTGCGCGTGCATCTTTATTAGAAACCCCAACCACACAGTCATCTGCAAACGCCATTATCTTGACTGGGGCTTGGCCTGGCACATGGACCCCAGTGAGTTGGGCATTCATGTTTCGATGTAGTGGGTCAAGGCTGAAGTTATATAAGAGTGGGCTAAGGGGGTCCCCTTGTAGCAAGCCCCTTTGAGGGCGGACTACTTCCATTAGGAAGCCAGGGCCACGTACTACCATTGTTGCAGATTCTGTGAGCAGCATCACCCAGTTGATGAAGTAAGGGGTAAGCAGAATTGATGGAGGCAGGCCCTGAGGTATTCCCAGTTTACTCTATCATAGGCCTTCTGTTGGTCCAAGAATACAAGTGCCTCAGAGGCTGTGGACTGGCATGCGTTAGCCACAGAGTGCACGTTGTCCCAAATCGACCTTCTGGGTATGAAACCAAATTGTTCTGGGGAGATGGTGGCAGATGCTACAATCCCTAAACGGTTAGCCATGATTTTTGTCAAAGTTTTTGTATCCGTGTTAGTTAAAGAAATGGGGCGCCAGTTGGCTAAGTCTAGCTTGTCCCCTTTCTTGAAGAGTGTGATGGTGAAGGCCTTTTGTCCTCCTGGTAGGAGGCGCGTTTCCAGAAGGCTCTGGTTAAGTGAGGTAAGCAGTAGTGGGGATATATATTTACAGTACTTTTTATAGAATTCATATGGAATGCCATCTGGGCCTGGGCAATTCCAGTTTGGTGCACCGTGGATGGCTGTCCATAATTCATTCGGAGTAATCAAATATATTGTTTCTGGGTATTAGGAAACAGTGCAGATGTGGGTTCAGTCAAGAAATTCCGCCACTTTAGCTGGCTGAATTGGATTGGATCGGTATAACTTGGAGTAATACTTTTATGTTTTGATTGCCACTTTGGCTGGCGTATCCACAATGGAATCATCCGATCTTTACACCTGTGTGCAGGCCACGCTCTGGCGTGGTGCAAATTTTTTAAAAAAATATGCAGTGCACTTGTCGCCTTCTGTAATGCGTTTGGCCCTGTACTGAACACAAACCCGATGTTTGTGTTGCCTTTCAAGCGCGTTGAGGTGGGCAGCTGCCTCTGCCCACTTCTGGCCCCATGCAGGGATGTATCCTGTGGCTGGGGTGTTAGGCTCCAGGTGTGCCAACTCTGCCAGAGCGCGCGAGATGACGGCCAATGTGGTTTGTGAGCATCAGGAGGAGAGGTGGTGAGAGTGGCAGATGGTATCCTCTTTGAAGGCTGCCCATGTGGAGATAGGGTCTGTGCAAAATGGTGCAACAAACTCTTTTGCCAAAGTTGCTGATTCCACCCAAGTGGAAAATCCTGGCAACGCAAGTTTGGGAGGGCGGAGTTTGCACCAATGTGTGGCCTTAGCCACTGTGATAGGTAGGTGGTAGGTTATGGAGACAAGCCAGTGGTCAGAGAATTCAAATTTTGTTGTTTTGAAGTGGAAAATGTGGGGTTGGAATTTCGCCGGCGTAAGGATAAGGTCTATGCGGGTCATGGACCTTAATTGGCCATTGTGGACGTGGGGTTGCATCATTTTTTCAAGCATCAGGGCTCGCCGCGGCAGCGCATCCATTAATCCAAGGGTGGCCTTTAGAATGCCTAAGTTCTACAAGACCCTGGGGGGCGTGGGAGGAGGAAGGCCATCAGTCCGTTGGTGTGTTTAGCCAACAGTTCATATCACTGACTATGAAAGGGTCTGGGGGTAATGGGAGGGATTTGACTGACAATTAAAATTCCTAATGTTCTCATGCACAGGTTGGGGTGTAGATGTTGATGATAGCGTGTGCCACATCAGCCCATGAGAAAATGACAATGAGGACTTGGCCATTAAGGAAGGATTCTGACAATAAAATTTGAAAAAATTGTTTTTCTGAACTAGCACCCCACAGTGCTCTGACTAAAAGGATAGGGATGGGAGGAGCATGGTTTTCCAAGCATCCTTGGAACCTCATGGACAATGAGACGCCTGAATGGCCAGGATATCCACGGGTAAATTTTTTTGTAAAAAACTCAGTTTCCTAGCCCGGGATGGCAAGGCCTTGAGTCTGGCAATATTCAACGTCCCTAAAGTGAAGGTTTCCCCCTTGCACCTTAGGTGTGAGGAGGTGGGCACCCAGGCCCACTAGCCTCCTCTAGATCCCCGCGGGCCTTCACAGCAGCGTGGGTGTTTTCAGCAATGCTATCAGTAGTTTTGTTGATTTTAGCAGAAAGGTTCACGTTGGCTTTTGCCTTCACTTTTGTTTCCCCAAAGATGGACGAATTTTTCGGCGAAGATGAGTTCAGTGCACCATCGAGTGGGTCAAAAAAACTTTCAGGTAGGTTGGAGACCAAGTCCGTTTCAACCAGAGCTTGGTTGCAAAGATTGGGTGAGATTGAGTCACCCATCAGATCCTCAGATCGGGTGGCCCAATTGGCATGGGCTTCCCAATATGATTGGGTGATGGATTCCCAAGTTGCTTCCACCGCAAAGGTTTTGATGTCCTCCTGGCATTGGGAGTGCGGGATAGTGGTGGTAACTTTGGCCGCTTCCTTGGCCGCAGCCCTGCGGGCCTGCTTGGCCTTCTTCCACTCTTGCGGGGAAATAGGTTTTACCACTAGGTAGCAGCCTTGTGCTCCCCACGGGAAAGCCTCTTTGGTGCTTGTGGTTGGTTTGTAGTGCGCCTCTCCGCTGGCCATGGCCGCTGAGGGGTTCTCTTGGAATGTGATGCCCTCCTTGGTGGGGCATGCATGTGCCTTATGGCCGAACGCGTCACAGTGGGTGCAGATGGGGGCGTGCTGTCCACGGTTACCCAGAAAGGGTGGGTGATATGCCCTTTGATATTGATATTTGTGGAGTGTGGGATCTGGGTTAGGTCCTTCATGATCTCCTCAGTTGGGGTCAGAACTGCAATGGCTTTGCCAGCGCACAGGTGTGGCATCAGCGTAAAGTGTTGCATCTCAAAAGATTGTATTTTGCCACAAATGGTGAGACCATCTTTCAGGTGTCGCTCCTAAATGGCACGTTTTATCATAGTAGGCAAAAAGTTAAACGTGAGGAAGATTTGGTTTGTTAGTCCATCTGGTGCATTTGTTTTTGACGACCTGTTGCCCTTTGGGGAGGTCAATCACTATGCGCACTGCAGCAGCTTTGTCTGCTGCCTCCTTGTTTTCAAAACCGAGGTCCAGCCAACTTTGTGACATGGAGTGAGGTGTGGCATACACCGCGGCTGGGAAAAAAGTGTGCACATCCCCACAAAATTTTTCCCATAGAGCTGTTTGTTGGATGTCAAGAAACACACGGACTCTGTATTGCACCAACAAAAGTGGCTTGGAGTGCAGCGTATTGATGTAATGGTTGCATCGTGCTTGCCAAGCGAGGATTTCCGGGGAAATAGTGACTGCAGGTTTTTTTAATTTTTTTTCTATTCTGCGGTTTCTCTGGTGAATTTTTGAGCGTTTGAGGCCGCGGGCCTACCACCTGCTCCTCTTACCTTATTTGCCCAACTGCTCCCTGACATGGGCGCAGACTAATCTCCTCTGTGAGATTATCAAAATAGAATCAGACTTGATTTGAATAAGTTGAAAAGTTGATTGCAACGAGAGAGAAAAGTTCTAAAAAAGCTCAAGCCAAATATCTTAATAGCAAATTGATTAGTTTAATTCACTTGACAGCCTGGGCTTATTCCCTTTGATGACCCTAGCTGACACATTAATCAAAATTGCAAAACAAAGCATACTCATTCAGTTTATCCAAGAAGATATAGACTCAAGCTGCTGATCAAGTATGGCGTAGCAGGTTATCCTAGTTCAAAGATGGGGACATGGTTCTATTCCATGATTAACACGGTTTTTGGAAGGAGTACAAGTTAGCCAGTATCTGGATTGGCCTGTTCAAAATTATTGAAAACACAGTTATGGATACATATACTATCAAGGACCCCACAAGTGGTTGGATCATCAACAGAGTGCACAACAAGTTCCTCCAGGCGTATAAGCAATAGGAGCTTGATTGTCCAGTCAAGGGGGTAATGTCATGATTCTTATATGACTGGATGATAAGCCCTGGGTCATTATGGCTTAATGGATAGAATCTGACGAATTTGATATGATTTATAATTATTTGAACACCTCAAGATGAGGCAATATTGGGTCGTTGGGAACTTGCTTTGAATTAGGTGATCATGAAATTAATAAATGAAGAATTGCCATAACCAATGAGATTATAGGAAATTGAATTAATAAGCCAAGGAAGAAGTATCATCTGAACTAGCTATGATCTAGGTGGGATGAAATGATTGAGAAGGAGGAGGTTGTTAATAGTTTGAAGTGAGAAGAATAGTGAGGATCCAAGTATTTATTATATTAAATAAAAGTGTGGTAGGAGCAAGTGCTCCATATTTATCAAATAGTTTATTCTGTTGTTTTGAGGACAATAATCATCATATCCTTGTTCCTATTTCTCAGTGGGCTGAACCCTGTGCTTAAACCCTTATGGCATGTCTTAACGATTCCACCAATTTTATAACAGTAATGTAAAAGGCTTTTTAGGTAATTTTCCTGGTTTAGATCCATCAGGGGATCAGGCTGGGTGAATACTTAAGATCTGGTCGGTCAGAGTTGCCAAAGAAATTGGGACATCTGATAGTTGATCAATGACTAGCTATCAGGTGTGCCAATTGGGATCATTCAGGTTTCATCACCAACCAATTGGGAATTTAGGGATCAAGTTGCAAGGTGAGTGATGCCACCTGCAACTAGAAAATCGATCAGTTGGTTTGCTACTACCATAATGGATAACAAGTTCCATTACCTAAGCGGTTTACTCACCAAATATGGTTGTTTTCTGGACCAAGTGGAAAACGTTAGGGACATGTTTTTGACTCTTTCCATTTTAAGTCTCAAGGATTTCTGACAAAGAAATATAACCAGCATGGGGAAGACAATTGCTGGTGAGACATTGAATGAAAATTTTAATGGCAATAGCTGCCATTTTATGTCTGAGGCGCCAACTGAGGGTTGGGCACAAAATTCTCTATAAAATCCCTGATAATTCACTTCAATAAAAACACAACTTTAGCATAATTCATTATTGGTTTTAATTCTATTCATTTTCAGGAAATTATTGCTGTGTGCTTTAATTGGGGGACACTTTAGAAAACTAAATAGTAAGGATTGAGGATTTTAGAAGAGAAGCTGAGATGAGATGGTATATGCTGCCAACTTTGGGTCAACAGAGGAAAGGCCATAAACTATGATCTGAGCATGGATCAAGTTAGGCGGATGAGGGTTTAAATCTCTACTGAAGACATCAAGAGTACTTCATAGAGAAATACAGGTTGAGCGTTGTACCAGAACTGGTTATTTATTCAACTTCGGATAATAGTCTTCATACTACTATCAATCAAATATCATATATCATCAGACAGTGAGAAGAGTGCACAAAATGAACCTGTGCAGTTATTCATTAGGGGTTATTATTTGTGAACAAGTAGTGAAGCCCCTAAATTTTAACATTTCAGTGCTCACTACAGGGGTTGTAGTTGAGTAGGATTAACTAGTACAAGATGTTGTGTAAGGATGAGTTGAGAAAACTTTGGTCTGAGTTGGCAACCATCAACAATAACGCCTTGAATATTGTGGATCATAAAGAATTCACTGCATTAAAGGAGAGCTATCAAAATTGTGGAAGAAGTTGAAGATGTCTCTAATTTCATCAATGAGTTACTAGAGATATTAACGTCATTAAAGAAAAATGATGGAGATTAAATTCAAAGAGTTCTATTCTTAAAAACTGAACATGAAGCAGATTGCGGTCAACTACTGGCATTCAGTGCAGATATAGAGAAGCTAATGAAGTAATTTAAAGAGTTGAAGACTCATAAATGTGAATGTGATACCTATGCGGAGACCAACGCTGAAGAAAAGACCCCAAGAACCCCAGTTAAGAAGTCAAATATTCCACATAATATGCTGACCGCATTCACAGCCATTTTGGAGATGACACTTAAAATCGCTCCTCAAGTCAGTCAAGTAGCCAAACCAAAAGTGGTGGCTAGAGGACTTTGGAGGGATATAGAGCTACACAAAAATTACCCACATTCCATCAGGGTAACGCTCCTGCGTATTTCCAAAAGTTTGACATGACAATGTTCAGGTATGACAATTGTCAAAAAGCTTTGACGGTATTGATTTTTTTGAACTCTGATTGTCAGAACTTAGTGTTACCCCATCTAGAGAGGGACAGATGATCATACTCAGAGGCCAAGGTGGCCATAATGAAAGAATTTGGAAGTCTCACATGTATATCAAAGCGCAAGCAAGAATTCATGGGAAACAATTCCAAATGATGAATCCTTAGCAAGTCTTGCCGATTGTTTCTACTAAGAATCACAGATTTTGGTCGGAGCAAAAGTACAGGATGATTTTAATGCATGGATAACGTTGCAAGCAGCCCTTTGGCCCTATTGCAATTTACATCAAATGATGTCTTCCATGTTTGCTACTGATACTGCCACCTCGCAGAAGGTGGATCTTTTTTGAAGATATTAGGAGCTACATTTGATGCCCCTAAAAGAAGCTTCAAACTGAGTCCAGTAGAAAATTTAAATCCTACAAAGGGGACCAATAGTGCTTAGGAGTTTAATATTTGAACCAAGCCAGAAAATAAGCCCAAAGAGTTAAAAAAGGTTGTTAAGAAAGAAAAACGCTATTACCAGTATGGAGGAAAAGGACTTTTGCTTTTCAATGCAAGAAGCTTAAGGAGCAGATTAATGTGGTTCAAGAGAAAGAGTCCAAAACTGCACAGGAGTTGGGAAAAGGGCCCACGGTCTAGATGGAAAACAATCTAGAGCTGCAGATAAATTCATCTCCCCAGTATATTGCATGAAGAAATTGACATTAGTGTTCTGTTTGTCAATTAATGACGCGCAGGATCAACTATATCAAGTGGTCAATTTGGATGTTAATGCAGCAATCAGATCTAAAGCAAAGGGACTGACCTAAAATAATTAGGGAAGTTTCTCAGCCAAATGCACAACAACTGGCAGATAAGATTCAAGCTGCAGAGAATCTGGAAGAATTGACAGAGGTCAAATTAGATGAGGCAATCTTGTCTATCCCCTTAAACGTAATCAAGAATTATTTCCTAACCTTTCAGTGCAAATTATTCACACCCTTAATTCAGCAGATAACGCAGCTATACACTCTAGAAATATTTTTTACAATACTCTGAGTGTACATATATTGATATACTGGTTAGAAAGTATGGGTGCTGGCGATAGTTGACAGTAAAGTGCCTATCAATATTGTCTCAACCAAGCTGGTGAAGAAGATGAGAATCTCGCCTGATCTAGAACACAGGAAAGAATATGGGACAACTGGGCCAAATACCACCATCTCATGTAAAGCGTATAGCGCTCTGCCACTCTGATTTGGATCTTTAGTGGTATCTGCCCCAGAAATAGTTTTGGTCAACCAAAACTATGATATTATGATCAGGATGGAGTCTCTACAAAAGTATGGAGTTGAATTTACCTTGAGGATAGAAACGTTGACCATGTTGGGTCAGATGTTAACATTTGTTTATCAGAAAGCTGGGGAAGCTCCACTGACCAGGAGGAATAATTTATCAATCTGATCTACAATTATGGCATTATCCCAATTTGTTACAAATTAGTTGGATGAAAGTAACAAGAAATGCTGACAAAAATGCTGAAAAATCAGGGATATCTGTTGAGGATCAAGAGTTTGAGGACCATACCGCCAGGATAGCAGTACACAGTTAACACAGGATCTATGTTGGTGATACTCAAGATGCTGTATGGAGAGATTGGAAGCCCCTGGAAGAAGTCCAGAGTAGAGCCTTGAGTGGCTCCTGGAATAAGTATGCCAGTTCATGCAGAAATTTGAGTTCTCCTAGCGAATTTAAGCGAAAAATTGATGAAGATTAAGAAGAATCAGATCGTCACGTTTGTTCCCCTAATACTGTCAGCTGTACAGAGGAATTACATGATTTTGGGACCCTCAATGAAATGGGATTATCAGATAAAGTTACCAATATATTGATCTATTAGTCAATTGAGAGCAACTCTCTGATCTAACAGAAAAAATCAAGAGGAGGTGCTTGAACTGTTCAATAAGTATCAAGAAGTATTTTCCCAGGACAATCATGATTTGGGATTTGTGAGAGATGTGATCCACAAGGTCGATACTGGGGAAAATTTATTAATCAGGATGAGACCAATTCGATGGTTAAAGGCAGCTGAAGCAGTAGTGGAGGAGGAAATCAGAAAACTAGTGAAGCATGGGCTTCTAGTTCCATTGTTGAGTCTCTGGGTGAGTCTGATTTTTATTGTAAAGAAGAAGAATGGCTTTAATCAGGTGGTGATCGATTATCAGAAGCTGAACAAGATTATAAAGAAGGATTTTTACCCACTACCTAGAATCTTTGATGCACTATATCAATTGGGAGAATAGAAGTATTTCTCCACAATGGATCTAATATCAGGATATATGAATATTGATTTGACAAAAGATAACCAAGATAAATGTGTGATTATCACCGCACAGGGGCTTTATCAACCAATGAGGATGCCCCATGGTCTGTGCAATGCGCCTGCGACGTTTCAGAGGGCCATGTACGTCATACTAAATAAAATGAAGTTTTCATGCGTCCTGGTGTACTTGAACGATATAAATGTGTTTGGTATGACGTTTACTGACCATTTTCACCACTTGGAGTAAAAGAAGAGACTATCCACGGCCAGCCTAAAGATTAAGTCAATGATTGTCACTTCTTAAAGATTGAGTTGGAATATTTGGGACTCGTGATCAACTCTAGTGGACTGCAGCTGCAAGCCCATAAGAAAAAGCCATAGAGCGAATGGCTGTGCTGAAGAGTGTCCAAGATATCCAAGTGTTCCTTGAAATGGTCAGATACTATAGAAGATTTTTTCAGGTTTTTACAAGAATTGCTGAGCCCCTCTTCCATTTTTTAAATAATCTAAAGAAAGCTTTTGTATGGAATGAAGAAGCCCAGAAATCCTTTGATGAGTTATGCCAGTACTTAATGGATTCTCTGATTTTAAAATATAAATTATAATTAAGAATTTATAATACAAACTGATGCTTTGTTGACAGCAATCAGTGCTGCATAGAGCCAAGTAGATGAACATGGGTCAAGCATCCGGAGGCATATGTGAGCCAGACACTCTGAGCCACTGAGAGGAATTACAAAATAACTGAGCGTGAATTCCTTGCAGTCCTTTATGCCTGTTTACTGTTTCAGGTGTACATCCATGGAATGCACTTCAAGGTGGTGATGGACCACTCCTCATTTTAATGGCTGCACAATTCTATGAGAATTAGAAGGATGACTGGCCCAATGGGCACTAAAGCTACAGGCTTATAAATATGAGCTAGTCCACAGAGCTGTGGCTTCTCATTATAATGCGGATGGCTTATTGCAGTTACCAATGGTCCAGTTGGTATACCCGCAGGTGGATGAGCTATTTCAGAGAATGGTTGACTGAAAATCAAGAACTAGCCCCAAGAAATCAAAGATTCATTTGGAAAAGTGATGGAAAACACTGAGAATATGGATGGACAAGTCTTCAAGATAATCAATGGGAAGTGATTACTATTCCCAAAGCCTTCATAATAAGTGGCTATTTTTCAAGCTGCTCATAAGGTTGTCAGGCATAAGGCCTGAGAAAAATGACCAATCATATTTATCAGTATTACTACTGGGAGGGCATCAACTACAATATCGCAAACCCTTTGGCTTTCTGTGTGGAGTGCCAGTTGCACAAGCCACATAAGGATATGACTTGATACCAACTGTTCCAGAATATATTTGCTTAAAATATGGTGTCCATCGATGTGATGGGATCACTGATGATGAGCACACGTGGAGTCAAGTACCTAATAGTTGTGATCAATCATCTGATGAGATGGTTCAAGATGAAGGCCCTGGCAAAATTAGATTCTATAAAGAACTGCAAAGTTCATCCTAGATTAGGTAGTATAGGACATGGATGCCTGTAGGTCCTGTTGAGCGACAATAGGCCAAATTTCACGTCTCATGTGATCCTTCAATTAAATGAAATAATGGGGATCTGAGGATTCATGTCTGTACCCTACTGGCCAGAGATGAATAAACTGGTAGAACGAGTCAATGGGACACTGGCCACAACACTGAGGAAGCTGGTTGCAGGAGGAACTTCCGAATGGGAAACATACCTGAGTTTGGTGATGTTTTCCTACAATTTCAGTCATCATACAGCAGTAAGAAAACGCCATTAAAGTTTATATATGGAAGGAAGGTTGTGTTGGCGCTGATTTTATATTTGGTGGTGGTCCAACATTAAGGATTAGTGCCAAGCATTACCTGTACCAATTGATGTATATCCTGATTGAAATGCAATTGCAAGCATTTGATATGACTTTGAAGAAAAGGTTTTGAGTGAAAATGATGAATGATAAGAACCAACTGGCCTTATCAGAATACTGAATATGAAATGAGTTGCTTATTACAATACACATGGTTTTGGAAAGTAAACAAGTTGGATGCTTGTGATCAGGTCTGTTCAAGATTATTGCTAAGATGGTGATGAGCCTATTCCATCAAGAATCTTTTGGATGAAAGGATTGTGAACTGAGCCCATGCTAAATATTTGAAGCAGTGGATCATAAAAAGTAATAATAAAATTGTTCCCAAAGGACTGCTGAACCATTGTGATGGTTATGCCCTGATGGTTTGGTTGAGTCTATAAAAAGACCACTGAACTAAAATAGATGTTTAAGTCTTAAAAAATAAGACCTCTGGATCATGGAAAACTGGTAGGTCAAAGTATACCTCAAAACCAGTTTGGGGAAATAAAGAAAAAAGATGGACCGCTGAACCAAGTGAAGGTCATGTCCCATACAAAAAAAGAAAAAAGAAAAAATTAATAAAAATATAGTGGAAAAAAATTATCAAAAACACATAGAAAAAAGAATTATTTTTAATTTTATTTTTATTTTTATTAGTTATCCTTGACTTGGTGATGATTCCGCCTATGTTGCTTGTTGATAAGGGGAGTATGATTTGCAGTAGGAAGAAACAACACGTCAAAATCTAAGTGAGATCAGACGCTAGCAAGGGTAAGACCTACTCAAAAGCCAAGTTTGCTGAGCGGAGGCTGATCCCTTTAAGAACATAAACTAGGTAATAGAGATGAAAATATTGGTACTTGCCAAACGAAATACTCCAAATTGTGGAGGGAAGCAACAGGACAAGAATAAGCAGCGAGCGAATAACCCAAGTAGTCCTGATATGGTACCAGAGCTGGAAGATTAGCCTTGAGTGCTTAGCGATGGGCTTTTTCAAGAACATTGGACATATGAGCCAGCATCAAGCAAGAGATACTAGATGGGGGTTGCTGAATCATGCCCCTGATCAAAGCCATCAGGGAAGGTACTGATGGGACACCCCAGAAAAAAGTTAGTTGTTCAGGGTTTGGATGGCATCCTGCAGATGATGATTATGAGCTTCTTTGAAGTGAAAGCAGAATGAGCAATGGAAGCTGGGGGATTGCTGGAAGCCCTGTGGTCCAACTTTGAAGAACTTGGTCATCAAAGTGAAGGGCATAGGCTGTAATGTCTTGAACTAGGATATTTTTAATATTGGAGGGGTTCAGAGCTATGGATAGAGCCTTAGTTAATTGGGTCCTCAATTCTGCAAAGGGGAGTTTGAAATGTTCATGGTGTTCGATGGCTAGTTTGGTTGACAGAACAGATGGTTTGTAAAGCTGGCCAAATTGGAAAAGGATTCCAGAAGCAAGTCAGATCTGGTGAGGAGTGATTAATCAAGAGTGGAGGCATTGCTTCAGGAGGTTGGAAGATAACTTGTAGGAGTATCTGCAAAAGGAGCCTAATCCAGAAGAGTTTTGAAATCTAACTCAGAAATTGATGAAAGAGAGAGGATTGATCGCAAGTCATTTGAGATGATTGCTAACCTGGTTTTGTCAGAGTTAAAAGTCATTTCTGGTAATTCTATGGAAGGACTGGTTATGGGTACTTGAATTGGAGTATGAGTATTATTGGGATCATAGAAGAGGTTTCATTACGCAGATTGACTCATCAATTGGAAGAGCTGAACATCTTTGTCAGAAATACGGTTGAGCAGTTGTTGATACCAAGATTCCAAATTTGACCTATGAGCTGGATGAGAGGGAGGATGTCAGACTTTTTATAATAGTCAACAATATGCACTTTGTAATCAATTTAGCTCTAATTTTGGGGAAATTAATCTCATAATTAATGAGATAAGCTCTTCAGAGAAGAATTAAGAGTGATATTAGCCAAGAAGTTATTACAAGAAAATAACAGGAGCAAATATAAATGAGCATTCTTAATTGTGCTGCAAAACAAATATTGATGGCAATGACCTCCTATCAAGGACAAGGAGGAAGATCATGAAATCAAGGATGCTGGACTAAGAATCCTGAATATGACAGCAGGTTATATGACCTGATTGGGGAAAACCAGATCCTGGGATTATTATTGTCACAAAAAAACCAATCAGCCCAGCATGACAGAGGGTTATGGATACCACGTTCTGAGTAGGCGGTAGCAAGGAGGAACAGGAAGAGAACTGAATGCTGAAGGTTGTCCTGAGCAGCGTTGAGTGCAGATTGACTGTACTCCTCTAGAATCCAATAAATGATCTGGTGTCCGAGGTGGTATTCCCTGCCCCAATCCTATTCTTGCTGGAAATCTAGGCAAGAGGGGATGTGTTGGGATTTTTTCCCACCTTTCCAGCCATCTAGATTATAATGGATTGTTAGTGGATAATTCCCTATGGTGAGTGAATTGGTTATCAGTTGACCCCAATTTTTTATTAAAAGTTCAGGGGATTTAGGTAATTTGCCTGGTTCAAATCCACCAGGGGATCAGGCTGGGTGTGTGCTTAAGATCTCGTCGGGAAGAGTTGCCAAAGAAATGGGGCATCTGATAGTTGATCAATGACTAACTATCAGGTGTACAAATTGGGATCAGTCAGGTTTTATCACCAACCAATTGAGAATTTTAGGAGCAAGTTGCAAAGTGAGTGATGCCACCTACAACTAGAAAATCGATCAGTTGGTTTGCAACCTTCCATAATTGGTAACAAGTCCCACTACCTAAGCAGGTTATTCACCAAATATGGTTGGTTTGCTGGTATCAGGTGAAAACGTTAGGGACACATTTTCTGACTCTTTCCATTTTAGGTCTCAAGGATATCTGATAGAGAAATATAACCAAGATGTGAAAGACCATTGCTGGTGAGACAGAAGAGGAAAATTCAATGACAATGGCTGCCATTACATGGTTGAGGCGCCAACTTATAATTGGGATCAAAGTTCTCTTTATAAATTTTTCTATTAATTCACTTTAATAAAAAGACCTGACCTTAGAAGAATTCATTATTGATTTTAGTTCTATTCATCTTCAGGAAAATATTGCTGTGTGCTTTAATTAGGAACTCTTTAGAAGGATAAGTAGTAATGATTGAGGATCCTTAGAAGAGAAGCTGAGATGAGATGGGAATTGCTGCTAACTTTGAGTCAACAGAGGAAAGGCCATAAACTATGATCTGAGCATGGATCAAGTTAGGCGGATAAGGGTATAAATCCCTACTGAAGACATCAAGATACTTCATAGAGAAATACAGGTTGAGCGTTGGACCAGATCGGGTTATCTATTCAACTATAGATATGAGTCTTCATACTATTATCAATCAAATATCATATGTCATCAGACAACGCAAAGAGTGCACAATTCGAACCTGTGCAGTTATCAATTAGATAATACTATTTGTGAACGAGCAGAAAAACCCCTAAATTTAATGAAAGGGTTATGCACCCATTTAGGACCAAGAAGGATTTAAACCTCAAAGCCCTGTCTCAGTTTAAAAATGGTCACTGCATATGCTAGAAAGAGTTTATTCCTCAAATAATACAACTTCCTGTATTATGACAGGAAGTACAAATCTGAGCCAGTAAGGGTCAGCTAGATCTTTCCCTTTATTCATTATAGTACCTAGGCACTTCTGTCCTAGAATAATTAAAATTAATTACTAGTCCAATCTAGTACAAATAAGACCAAGATAAATTTATTAGGCAATTCATATAATATAGGGTTTTCTAGCAACCTAGTACCATCCTATTAGAATCATTGGCATCAGTCACCAAAAAATACTTTTTATTAGTTGACCTGCAGCTTCATCATGCTATTAGTTAGAACTTCCCTTGACTTGATTTCCCAGGATAGGTAATTGTGCCCTCAAGCCGGTAAACTTAACTAAACTATTGGGAATCAGCCCTGATAAACATAAGGAAGTCCAATTATTGAATACATCATAAATGCTAATTAAGAGCTCCCTATTGGGAGTCTAGTAATCATTGACATAGCTCCAAATGATCAAATGCTACATCAGAGCTTCCTCCACAAAAGCCTAAAAATCATCATTACTACTAAATCATAATGTGGATTATCCCTACTATTTCACTAGTATCAGAATATATTGAAAAAACAATATTAAGATTAGATTCCCAAAACTTCATATATTATTTTCTCAAAGGCATTTTGAGTGTTCTTCCAGATATGCTGAGTTGCAACCTCTATAAGCCCCTCTGAGTATAGGTCCCAAGAAATGATCATAATCACCCCACGTTTTTGGATCCTATCCTTTGCTCCTCTTACAGTTTCTGTTGCAAAATTGGCTCTGGATGTACCCTTAGTTTCCCATGTGTTGGTAGGTCAAAAATCTTTCTGGGAGGCGCTGGAATAGTTTGTTAACTGTCATTATCACCTCACAAGAAAACCCACTATATCCTGAAGTATGGGATGATTCTGTCTAGGGACAGAGTTTTGGTATCTTTCTTCTTTAAATAAGATGATCAGAGAACACCATGACCCCCCAGCGGTTGGTCACAGAGGAAAAAAGAAATCTAGTGACCTTGTGAAATAATCTTTCTAATTATTATGGTATTTCCAGGAATTCTTCCCTGAATAGAAAACTGCGTTACTTGTGCCTTTGTAGGTCAGAAGGTCAGTAAAGAATGGTCTTATATATCCACTACAACATACAGAAGAGCCTTGGACCCCTTTTTTGTTGACTTCATCTATAAAACTCCCTAGTTTTAATGCGCTTGACACAGTCATGGTTGTGGTATATCAGTATACAAGTTATTCCTGTTCATCGCTTTTCATTCATATGTTTTCTCAGAAGAGATGGCTAGGCTCTTTGTTACATATGTTTTGCTATGTTTGGTTTACCCTTGGAAGCGATGAGTGATAGAGGTCCCCAAATAACAAAACAGTTCTGGAGCGCTTTTTTAGCAATTTTTGTGATCAAGCCATGTCACTCTACCGCCTATTATCCACAATCTGATGAGCAGATGGAAGGATTACTCAAATCCTGGATCAATATCGTTGCTATTATGCCTCTGCTATTTTGTGCACTTAGGCAGCTGACCTTCTTATCTCAGCTTGCTTATAATATTGCAACACACTTTTCCTTTGGCTACACCCCTATAAAGTTATTTTAGAGCACAGCCCCTCTTTAAAAATGACCCTTGCCTTTGATTAGAGGTGCCTGCAGCTGAAGAACGCCTGCTTCAAATATGAGACACCCAAACCTGCTCTGTGAACATCTACCATAGGCCATCACTGAATACAAGAAATTTGCTGATTTAAAGCAGCTTCCTGTCTATGAGTTTAGTGAGGGCTCCTTTGTCATGTTGGATACACGCCGCTTGCAAAAAAAAGCCATTAAAAAATTTGAAATTAATAATCTGAAGATTGGTTTATCCCCCTTTAGGTTAGTACCACCTAGTTTTTAAAAAAGAAATTAAGCATCTGGTCCCCATATGGTGGGAAAATATATGGGCAATGGGGCTTTCTGCCTGATGCTTCTCTTACATTGGAGGCAGAACAACGTTTTTCATGCATATCAGCTTTCTTATTTGATGTGAAAAACCATCCACGCCGGAGCTCTTGTTGGTGTAAGACTCCCAGAATTCCAGATTTTTGTAATTCTGGCTTTACAAAAAACTCAACACTCAGTTAGGTATTTAGTTGCATGTAAGGGTTTTTTATACAAAATAGCTGGGTATGCACCAAGGATATACCTACTTCAAGGATCTGGTAAAAGCATTTTACTTATTCCACCCCACAGCTGTCTGTGCTCCCACATAAGATCACAGTCATCCTGGCCATATAACTACCCAAGGTGCACAATAATTATGCAATACCTCAAGTCCCTGGCGGAGGAGCATCTCCTGTTCAAAAAGGAGAGGATGATGTAAGTTCTGAAGAGTACCCTTATGCCTGAACAGAAAGGAGTTTCTGCACAGAACTAAGAAGGGGCCAAGAAGGCTGTTATCTCCTTCATCAACAAGGGCAATTTAGCTCATGTAGTGGATAAGTAGTGGGTCACAGCCTACCCCTAAAGGTTTCTCCCCTTAAAATTTTCCTACTATCAAAAGGTTGGTGGAAAGGATTAAGGGACTGTTCAGTGAGGTGGTGGAAGCCAGGGACCATTGTCAGTCTGGAGGTTAACTCCCCTCTAATGCCATTTTCAAAAATAACAAGGTTTGAGTCCCTCTAAGGGGTGAAATCCAGACTTAATTGTGGATGATTAAATTATAGAAAATCCAGTTTTGATAACCATTTCCCAAACTTCCATATTGTGTAATGGTACAGAAAGCCCATTCCTAACACGTTTGGCCATCTTATACTCAAGTAATTTAAATTAAAATCTGCCCTACCATCTCTTCCTGTGGGCATGCCCGACCAGTACTGTCAAATGGCTTGTAAAAATCTTGCAGTTTTACATACGCACAAGCTCATTTAATTGATAATGTATCTGATGAATAATGTCTTCTAGTGTTTGAAGACAGCTAGCCCAGTCAAGCTATTGATATAAGTGACTTCCGCCTCACTCTGGTAATTCTGAAAGCAAGTGATTTCCACCTCTTATAGGGTAATTGACACATAGAAAGATAAACAAATCCTTAACGACTTAACTAAATTTTTCTCAATAAACAGTTCTCAAATCTAAAGTTTTTGTTATGAGACTTAAGGATACTATATAAAGTAATAGTAATATAATACATGTGTAAAATATTAATTGTGGCTATCATGATTATCTATCATGATTAGCTGATAATGATAAATATTGTTTATATTTTGTACTAACTTCCAATGAAGGCATGTTTCCACACTTAGATTGCCCAACCTGATTATTCATAGAAATAGCATGCTAAAATGTAATTTAATCATCTGTTGAACTGGCCGTTGCAACTGATTGGTTCAACAGTTTAAGTGTCCATTTTGAGCCAACTTATAAAATACCACATTGTCAGTAACAGTACCAAATAATCATAAATTGTAACTACCACTTGATTTACGCCCTTTGTGAATCACAGATCATTAATCAATTGTTAATTATCGCCATTAAGCATACTGTAAATTAACAATTTTCACTAAGCTTAAATCATAAGCATAAATATAAATATAAATGAACTAAGTAATCTAATAAAAGTTAAATTTAATCTAGGCTAAGCTAGATAATGCGGCTATATCAAAATGTAACATGGCTTGTTTGCCTACCAGGCCACAACCAGTACAATAAGAATATTTGGTAAAAATTTTGATATTGGTAATCTGAAAAAATTGGAGTAATCTGCTCACAAATACCCAGATCTAAATTATATCATATTTGGCAGAGTGTTAATTCTCAGATTTTTCTGCATTGTGTATTAGTTTGCCCTAATGCACACCCCTTTTTCCAGTTAATTTTATAAGGCAGCAGTACCCAACAGAGTCTGTTGTGTTTAAGCTTTGATTTATCATTTTAAAAAAATACTTGTAAACTCTTAATTTTAACTGTGAGTAGTTACCAGTGACCAAAGGGTGGTTAGTCTGGCAGGATAATCCCTTCTTCCACTCTAGTGCAGGTTTTGTTTAACACATGTTTGAAATCTGTATTGGGTATAAAAAAATCTCAGAGTGGTATATTTGTCCCAAGGTTGACCCGCCTTGATTACTTTTAGTTTGCAGTGACTTTAAGGATCCTTCATGCACCCATAAAATTGGATCAGTCAATTCGCCCCTTTTGATCAAAAAAGGGTATATTCCTGATCCCTTCCATTAAAAAATTAGCGGATTTAGACACACTCTTGACTAGCATTGGGTTTCCACCAAGGCACCTTTTCTCGATTTTACAAAAAACTAAAGATTAGAAGATGATGATTTCACCACAAAGTTTATTTTCAGCCAAAGTTTATGTCAAGAAAATCCCAAAAATATCCAAAAAAATCTGAGAACAAATGAGAAGATGGAGACTGAAGTCCAGAAAGGAGCGCCAGCCCTGAAAATGATTCAGCAATGTTTACCTTCAAGGATAAAGAAAAAAATAGAAAAATTTGTGAGATATGCTTAAATGCTGGAACCCTGATGGAAACAAAAAAAATGGCAACAGGAACCACAAATTAAGGCACCCACAAGTGCAAGCCAAGCCTTAATGAAAAAGTCCCAGCGTTTTTAAAGCCTTTGTCCAGTTGTAAGAAAAAATCTCACAGTCCTCAACTCTCAATTTCCTCCAACTATAAGAACCCAGTGCTCTAATGATAATAGAGTGCTGGGTTATTTTGTACTACCCTTAATAATTTTTGCCTTATTAATTTAAGATAATTTGTGTATTCAACTAGTCTAGTTATCCTTAAGGAACCACCTCAACCATTGTAGGGTCTGCACTAATTTGTATCAGCTATTCTTTTGCCATCATATTGGTTATTTTAGCAATTGCCTCTCTTATTGCAGAAACCTTCAGGTGTCATACCCTATGAGGTTCACAATATGTCCTTGCTCAGAAAATGACTATCAAAAATCTAAAAACAAATGGAATGACCAAACACTAAACTTAATCTGCTTTAATTATGAAGAAAATAAAATGACAATTTGAAAGTTGCATCTTCAGGGAAACACTGTTGGTATTAACCCTACAAAGCAATTGCCACCCCTCAGTTCCAAGTATGTGCTCAAAAGTAACTTAGTTTATGGGCCAAATGTAAACAAGGAGGGAGGATTGACCCATTATTTAAATCAATCCACCCCAATCATGGAGGAAATGGGAACGGTGATTTAGCAGATGCTACTCAAAGCAAAACAGCTAGTATCTTTCCCAATGAGACCATTATAGCCACATATTATCAAGTGCATATCCAATTGAGTCAGGAATTCTATCAGAATGAAAAACACAAATGGACGGAATAGTCCCATATTACTAACCCTGGCAGTTTGAACCCCATATTTGAAGTGTATTCAAGGTTACTTCCAGCAATAAGCTTATTATAAGGAGCAGGAGTGATGTTCATATACTAATACTTTCCACACTTGTCCCTGCGTAGATCATATTCACTTATCATCAGAATAGCGAAGCCTTGAGGACTCTGGATTCTTTTATGGGTGTGGAATACTTCAATGGAAGCCAAGTCTTTGTTTGGCATGTCAATTGTCTGACATAATAACCCGAATTATTAGAGTCACAGCTAGTGACATATTCCCTGTAATTAATCGCCCTTCTAAAGCCAAGTACAACTAGCCCTTGGGCAGAGACCAGAGCCCCTAAAGGTCACTGATGGCCTTTATAATGTCATTGACAAAAATTGGTTTTGGCTTTGCCAGCCAGGGCTGAGGAAAACGGTTTATTTAAGGTGAAAAACCAGGCGGGAATCGAACTTAACACCAAGAAAATTACAAAAGATATGATGTTATGAAATCTGGCTAATTTGAAAAATTTTGATTCTGTTCAAGGACGACGAATTTGTAGCTCATATCATATTTCAATAACCATTTGGAATCTTTATAAATCAGCCTTCTATAAATTAAGTCCCAAGATGAGAAAGGCTTTGCTTTTCTCAGATATTCTGATCACTCTAACAAAGTCTAGAAATTTAGGGTCAGTTTCTTGTATAATTTTTGTTTTCTTTAGCAAAAAATACACCTCTACGAAGTTCTGTGATGGCTGGAGTTTGTTTTCCGCTCTGTTTTGCATCAACTGCTATATGTGAGCCCTCCACAACTCCACCACCTATTCTGCCGGCTCTTCCTCCTCCTATTTTTCTGGCCTTTGCCCTAGATTTTACGCCACCCTTCCCATCTCCAAGGGCCTCTTGTCTCTGATGGTTGTGGCCAGTTTGGTGTGCATTTTGATACAAAGATTTATATGGAAACACAATACTGACCGTTTAGGAGTCTCTTCTTTTTGTAGGGTCAATTGGCCTTGTTGTATCACCTTTGGTCTGTGTCTTTTCCTTCAGCAACCTCCTGCACTCCTGTTTCCCTGACAATTAACACCACTATTATATCTTTGGCTCATGATCTGCTGAACTTGGGCTCTTCATCAGCTAATTAGAGCTTATATGGACTTATACACGCCCTCCTGACCTGCCAGTCATGGGTGGCGTTAATCAAGGCCATCAATCAAGTATTTCTCATTAAAGCAGTGCAATTGGTTTCTCCCCTTCAAGTGCTCAGGAGTGCAACATAGTGATTGGGACCGCTGCATGACTTTTTATGAAGTGGCTCATCAGAAGCTGGGAGTTCTGGTGGAGCTCAAATCGTGAGAAGCATTAAATGGTACCATTGAGGTTTCTGAGGACCAAAGGTTCTTGGCACTGCTGGACGCCTTGGATGTTGAGGCCAAAATCTGGGCCCACAAACTCTTGTACCAAAATTTGTACCTAGGGGGTCACCCCTTCACTATTTATGATTGTTTCATCCATGGTGGCCACGCCGGCATCAAGGCCACAACTCCTGTACCATTTATTTCAACAATGGAGATTGGCCACGAATTTGGAGGACCATATTAAGGGCTTCCATCAACTTGCAGAGTCCCTCCAATTACCAGAAGACATTGACATTGATGCACTTGAGCTTCTCTAAACCAAGGAGTGGGATGCACATGGCATGGTACAACGGACCCCAAACCCTAGAAGTGGCATACAAACTAGCCCAGAAAATTGAGGCCCGCCCTGGAATATGACCTACCAAAATTACAGCCGCACTAAAGCCACGCGTCCAATATACTAAACAAATTTTCTCCACCCCCAAGAATTGGGTACTCATGATATTTGACATAGAGGGAAAATCAGGTACTAAAATGGATATGGAACAAGGTCCAGCCACAAGAAGGGTACCTGACACCAGCTTGGTGAAAACAGACCAGCAAGAAGTCCAGTATAGTATGCCAGAAGTGTTGGCCCTCGCCCCATATGTCCCTCCAATGATCAGGATGAAGAAACTTATGGCACAAAAATTACACAACATGACCAACCTTCCCTCCTATCACATGGATCATTCAACTCACATCTGGAGGCCCCAGGGATTTTAGTTATTCAGGATAAATCACTCAGATCTAGGATCATTAACTTGGTTAGTGATGTATCAGAAAGAGCCCCAGGAACTGTTTTTATACTATATACCCTGAGTGCCCCACATTGTCCCCCTACCAGATGGAAACAGTAAATCAAGTTGAGAAGGATTGTCATCATAATATAACAATTAAGGACTTTAGCACGTATGTCCACTGATGGATTTGGTAGACTCCATGTCGTCCTTGGTATCCTATGCTTGGGCGGTAGCAATACCTTCCCAATCTTTACAACCAATCACAGGATTATTCCACAATTGCAACAACCACCGCAGGCATATGCGCCTTCAAAATCTTTAGTAATTCGTCATGGTTATTACTTGTTTTCCATGGACATTTTGGTAGACTCCATATGTGCAGTGATGAATGCTCTAGTTGACATGGGTACGTCTGGAAACTTTATTGATCTCAAAATGGTGCAGGCATTATATTAGGCAGTTACCACGGGGGCACACATCATGGGGCTTCTAAGGTACCAATGGCCACCCTGCCTTTATGAAAGCCACTAACTTCTCAGTACATGAGCACTAGTTCCATACCAATTTTATTGACAATTCAGGACTACTCTACCCTATGATCTTGGGGTAGGATGGTGGCGCCAACAGGCGGCTACAATCCCCCTCAATCAAAATATGCTTGCTTTCTTAACACACCATCACTTTGGAGATATTCCCCTGATCACCACGTTAGTAAAAGGAAACGCTTTGGAAGCCATGGTGGAATACTCCACCTGAGTGCAATAGCTAGTCTCCCCACAATGCTTCAATATTGAACCACACAAAGAAATTTCAAAGTGGACAACGCGAACCATTTTAAACTACTTTGAGTTTGACATCAATTTCTGCCTAATAGTGGACCACATTAAGATTAATTTCCCTTATATCCACATACTGCCTCTGAGGATCAGGCACTGAAGATTTGGAATGATGAAATGATGGCCAAAGGGTAGCTAATAAAGAATATCTTGCTGGTGTAACCCTGTGGTGTTCGTCCAATCCTGACGGATCCTTTCAACCTTTTGTAGATTATGGCCATATAAATGATGTCAACGTATGGATTCATATCCCCTCCCACTGAAGGCCATGATCTCCCAAGCAATTACCAAGTCCAAAGTATTTTCAAAATTGGACCTAGTCAACGCCTTCCACCAAGTCAGAGTAAAGGAGGGACAAGAGTGGCTGACGTCAATATGCACTCACCATGGCATATACCAGTTCATGATCATGCCGTTCAGGTTGAAAAATGCTCCCGCCATTTTCCAGAGGATTATTAACCATATGTAGGTGAACTCATGATTTACATGTGTGGTGGCGTATATCAACAACAATATGGCCCATTCCCCTATACAAGAGCAACATGAGAAGGATTTGGTGGCAGTGGCAGCCACCTTGAACGTTCAGGCCTGCATGAAAAGCCATTTAAATGAAAACTTTCTAAATATGAGGTGCAGACCCTGGGGAACGCGGTGCTTAAAGATTGGCACGCCATTGCCCCTCCAAACTGGAAGCAATACAGAAGTGGGAAACGCCCACCACCCAGAAGCAGTTCCACAGCTTTCTGGAATCTGTCACTTTCTTGAAAAAGTTCCACCAGCAATCTCAGAACTAACCGCCCCCCTCCACCCACTGATGGAAAAAACACGCAATTTATTTGGATGAAGGAATGCTATTAGCCTTTGAAGCCGTAAAAGAAGTTTTTTTTATTTCAGCGCCAGCCCTAAGACATGCTGACAAGGAAAAACTGTTTAATGTAGCATACAATGTCTCTGTCATGGCCATGGGGCAGTATTGCTTTAGGAGCACAATGGTCGGAACACCCAGTGTCATACTTCTCTAGGAATTTTACAGGTGCCAAATAAATGTGGGAAATATATGATAAAGAGTTGGCTGTGGTGTCATAGGTAAAATACACTGGCGGTATTTGCTACAGAGAGCAAACCACATGATGACAGTGCGCACAGACCACAAATCACTTATCTATTATTTCAAGCTGCAGAAATTGGTTCACAGACAAACCTGAACCCACTGAAATCTTCTCAACTTAAACTTCAAATATGAGTTTATAAAAGGGCCTATACACATATTGCCAGAAATCTTAAGAATCCTGGCAATTGAGGTGGACCCCATGGAAGGGGCCAAATCAGTTACAGTGATCCTCCCAAGTAAATTCTGTCCAAGCCACCAGCGGAACCAGTACTATTGCTTCCATTGCAATCTCTTAAGCACCCATAACCCCACCCTGTCATGGAAGTGACAAATGATATTTAGACTGGCCTGCCAGTTGGGGTGTGTGAGCGACCAGAAACAAGCCAGAATGCAAAGGGCACGGATTCTCAGATGACTTGAAGATGGGTTGGAAGGTGGGCGAGCCACAAATGGTAGCTCAGAAATGGTGCAAGAAACAAACCATCTCACAGCCATGTTGTTACTATAGAGCCAATAGATTTGGGCGCAGGAAACTTTTGCTCTTCAACAATGGGATGGAATTCTGCCACAGGGTTGTTGGCAAGAGAGTGGATGAAAAGATTAAAAAAACTATCCCAGTGTGGAGGTAAAGCTTCCAAAAAAAGTGATAAATCCTGTTATTGAATAGCTTTGGACAGGAAAAATATCTAAGAATGCCTCAGGTATGGTACATCTAGTCCATTATGGTTGGTAAAGTTGCTATTATGATGTCCATGAGGGCCCAGTCATTGCGTAACCAAGAAATCATCTTCAGGCTGGCTTAGTGGCTAATACCAAGGGAAAAATTCCATCAAGAAGATTTATTCAATAAGAGAATCTTTTTATTTAAAAATAATGAGGGGAATTGACTGACAATCAACCTTTGGGGATGATTGCTTAAATACTTGGTCACTTGGGGAATAATATGGTGTGCATAAGTGTGGGGACCTCAAATTTTTGACCTAGAATGATGGAACTCAAGTGTAAATATTGAATTTATGAGGCCACAGTTGGTGAAAGATTGAGTTGAGGTTGATTTGGCCTCTAGCGCCCAAATCAAATTTCCATTATGGTTGCACCTGCCCAAGTAGCAATGTCTTGCTTGATAAGTGGTGGGGACCTTCCAGGTCCAGTCCACATAGGGGCAATGTCAGGGATTGGTGTACTACTGACCTGGTTGGTGGTAGCTAACATTGAGCTAGCATAACCAAGAGGTTAGCCATATGACAAGGATACTAGAGGTGTCCAGTTATAAGAAATGGTGGGTAAGCTGGTATGGGAGTTGCCTAGATCTGGTTTTAAAAGGGAAAGTTGAAAGGGAATTTCTTATAAACAGGGGTGGTAAATCACTATTGATAACACTTTAGTAAATAAACTTAATAGTGTTTGCATGATAAAATATATTTTTATTGACCACAAAGATTAACCAATTAAATGACTTGGTTTTATACATAATCTAACTTCCTAGACTTACCTAAGCTTATTTGATTTAAAAAACAGTGCACTATTCTTCTCTGGAGCTTTTGGGATTGCATCTTGCTTATGACTTTAAAAGGCAGTGGGAATTGTCTCGGTCTCATTATAATTTCGTTTTGGTGCGATTAATTGACTCAATATTATCACAATTGAGGTATTTTATAATGGTTAATCCAGAATTTTCACTGAAATTATTCATTTGACATGCAACTATTCGATTTAACTTTATCACATATCCTCTTGATCTGATTGATAATTTTGTAATCTCAGGAATTCCACTTAACTCAGATTTACCCTGACATCATTCCACACCAAGGCTGAAGCTACCTGCGAGGCCTTCTTCTTCCATTTCTTTAACAACTTGCCTGCATTATTTAAGTTCTCCTCAGGCTCCCAAGTGCTCTCTTCTGTAGGATATCCAGCCTAATGATTCAGGTATTGCACTTTACCATTATGTGTTCATCTTCCTTTAATAGCCTCCACCTCATACTCAGGACATGGGCCTTTAATCAGTGGCGGTGCTAGCTCTTTGACCTTCTGGTGCGGTAGGGAAATTCCTTCTTTTTTGTGCAAGAGGGAACGATGAATCACATTGTAAATTTTCTAACCTTTAGGCAATTCAAGACGGTAAGCCACCTTTCCTATAACCTCTGTGACCTTGTATGGCCCTATACGCTGATGAGTAAGTTTCTGACATGGTACATCCAAAGGAATATTGTGAACATCCAGGTAAACTTAGCTACCTACTTCCAACACCTTACTAGGCACACGCTTCTTATCTGCAAAGTCTTTGTTATTCTGTACTGCTCAGTTCAGATTGGCTAAGCAAAGAGCATGAGTTTGATAAATGTTTCATAAAAATTTCCTCCCATGGGGTTATCCGCTTCAACAGATGGCAACGGTTCCCAGTTCATATAATACCCATAGTTAGCTTTAAATGGTGACATTCTAGTTGAAGAATGATCTAGAGTGTTATAACAGAATTAGGCCATAAGTAAAAACTCAACCCAGTTGTCCTGCTACACATTAACATAGCATCTCAGGTACTGCTCCAGTACCTGATTAACTTTCTCTGTCTGTCCATCATTCTGAGGATGGTATGTGGTGGATTACATCTCCTGAATCCAAAGTCTACAATGAGCTGGTTTTAGAAGTTTGATGTGAATTGAGGTCCTTTGTCTGAGATCACCTCCTTGGGAGTACCATGATTCAGAAATAAATTTCTGAAAAATAGACGAGCTATCTTTTTACCCGTGACATTGGTATTAGTTGGAATAAAATAAGCCATTTTAATGAATCTATCACCACCACCAACACTGCATTGAATCCTTGAGAACGGGGTAGCTCTACTATAAAATCCATGGATATTGACTCCCATAGCTTTTGTGCAATTGATAATGGTTATAATTATCCTTCAGTTAGTCCTCTACAAACCTTGGTGCGCCAAAAGACCTCACATCCTGCCACATATACTAAGGCATCCCCTCTAAGACCAGGTCATTGGTAAATTCTTTAATTTTGTTGTATCACTTTATTTTTTCCAGGGTGTCCTGCCATGCCTACATCATGGTGCTCGCGCATGACATCCAATCTTAAAGGTCCTTCTGGTACATAAAAACAACCTTTCCAGAGTACTGACTGACCTTTTAACGAGTAGCCCTTTTTGTAAGCACACTCTGTCTAAGTTTTGAATGAGATGATTATTCACAAGCTGACAGAAAGCATCATCATTTTGAACATATAAAATCTCATCTCCAAGGCCCACTAGTACATGATAATTGAAAAAATGCAGCGGGATTCTTGTTCTTCAGAAGCAACTTTTTATTAAACTCAGTAATTTCCCCTCTTTAGGTATCACTTCAGGACACCGGCTTAAGAAATCTAGAACCACATTATTTTTCCCAGTTTTGTAACCAGTGTCCAAATCATAATCCACCAGAGTAAATGCCCATAGTGCTTGACGCTGGTTCAATGATTGTGGTGTAAAAAGGTAAGGCAAGTTTTTATGGTCTGTCAAAATTTTTACTAGGCGCTTTGCCCCACTCAGTTACCAGTGCCAGTGTTTTAGACATTGAACAATGCCCAACATTTCCTTGTCATAGATAGGATAGTTGAATTCAGGTGGGATGAATTTCTTGGAATAGTAGGCTATGGGATTCAGCCTACTATCAACCCCCTCCTGCAACAAAATCCCCAAGAGCGTATTCTAAAGCATCAGTATCAACTGCGAAGGGCTTTTCATCATTGGGAATTGATAACACATGTGAAGAAACAAAGGCATCCTTCAAGTCAGAAACGATTTTTCTGCCACCTGAAACCATTTATATGGAACATTTTCTGATGTAAGCTAAGTTTAAGATAACTCAATTTAAGAAAAGTCTTTGATAAAATCCCAGCAAAAGTTTGTCAAGCCTAAAAACTAAAAACGTCCTTCTGACTATTAGGTGTAGGCCAAGAAGTGATGGCATCCACTTTATTAGGTGCCATGGTGTACCCATTCCTGCCCAAGACATAACCAAAAAATTCAACTTTCTCCTGCGCAAACTCACTTTTTGATAGCCTCTCATTCAAGTTGTACCTTTCAAGCTGCTCAAAGACCAAGTTCAAGTGCAGTAAGTGTTCCTCCTGCATCTTGCTGTAGATCAAAATGTCATCAAGGTAAGTTACGCAGAAATGGTACAGGTAGCCACTGTAAGTCTCTGGGAATGTCCTTTGTCTATTGATTGGGTCATCTTCCTGTTCCTGAATAAAAAGACATCAAAGATGATGGCGGTACCTCTCATCACTCAGGGCGATCTCGTTCACATAGCAGATGAGCGATGGGTGACAGCTCATCCACTTCGCATCCCTCCCTCAATACCCACACTCACCTCGGCAGAACTGTTGCATGAAATTGGTGAAATCTGTGCTAAGATTACCGAATTGAAATTGGTTGGATCTAATTTGGGCTATCTGGCTGATGCCCAAAATTTGAATGGCTGTAAAAGCATGAAGAATGAGATATCAGCCGGATCGCCTGACAGTTTCAATTTAATCATTAAACCAGTAGAACAAAAATTTTGGGCACCATTGATGCTGGTTCTAAACCCTATGATAATAATTTGGGCGTTGCACCCGATGTGCTGCTGTTGACTGAATGAACAGTTAAACGACCAAGCGCGAGCAGATTGGCTGTCCTGAACTCATTCCCAACCAAATGGACCCATCCCTATATGGGATGGCCTTGGGGGATTCCTGTCGCCTATCAGGCCAAATGCTGTTGTGCTAACCATTGTTAATGTAGTTGATCCCTGGTTCATATGTTTGAGGTCAAACTGACAGAGACTCAGCCCACCACCAAATTTTGTGATGTCAGTTCCCAAAGAATAAACCCACCCATTCCCAAACAATTCGCCAGTTAGGTCAAATTTGTGGGACCTGACCACTCTGTCACTACCCAATCAACCACTATTTAATCAGTTGCATGGCACTGAGAAAGTTGTTGGTTGATTTTCTTAATTTCCTTTCCAGATAAGATTTTACCTAAAAAACCAAATTTTTTATTTTCTGTTCTGACTGCATCCCAGATGGCATTTCCCTGGTGGCCTGTCGCCCCACACTCCAGGTGGGCTTTACCAATTCTTTTGGTCACTATGGCTCCCTCCATCACCAATTGGGCCCAGCAAGTCTGACACTTTTAAGCTTTACAACCCCGCTCTTATGAACTTCTGGCAACAATACACGGGGATTTTATGGCCCTATGTCCATCAACGGAAAGAAAGAATCCATCTCCTTATTGCCCCCAATGAGATGGCCTCTCAAGCCAAGAATCTCATCATAACTATCCCAGTAATCCCACCTCTAGCAGCTAGAACCACTGAGTTGGGAATGGGTTCAGTGTGGTTTGTTGTTGGGATACTCCTCACCCTGTTGTTGCACCATCATTTCGTGGTATTACATTTCCCAGCTTCATATCAAGTTGTATGGTCAGCAATGCCTCTGGCATTCTGGCTTGCTTTTTGGGTGCTCACGCATCCCAACTGGCAGGCCAGTCTAAACTTCTTCTGCTGTTTCCATTACATAATCGACCAACCATTATTCTAAGCTACTTCCGCCTTGGTTTTAGAATTGGGCGCCGCTGTGGTTACCCTCTACCAGATAAACGTACAATCAGTTGTGTGTTGTTTGTTGTTTGTTTGGTCACTTTCTGACTTTGGGAGAAGCATCCGCTATATTTGGGAAACCTTCTTCAAGCCACCCAAGATGTGCAGACTGCATCTCCCTTACTTCCCCTGGCCCAGGAAAAGTATCAAGTATCCCCTCCCAAGAGATCGCCAATCAGGTTCTTGACACTCTTGCCGAAGTACAAATGTGGAAAACAATCGCACTCAATAACGCTTCTGCAATATCTCATGTCCAACAAGGGCTCACATTGTCAGATGCCGTGGATGGAGATGCCCGCCGTTGGGTGAGAAGTCTTTTGCGTTCTTCTCACAAGAAGGAGACTTCATCCCCCCTGATGGGTGTTTTATTGGCCTTAAAACCCCTTGTGTCCCAATCAGACCACTTATTCAGACTGCTCCTTGGCATGGTCAAAGCCCCTAGTTTGGCTTCTTTGATTTCTACCTTTCGTGAGCTGGCTCCCGCGTTGGGCCTATCTATTGATATGCTTCAGGCAGTCTTTAGAGCGAGCTTGGATTCAGTTTCCGCTCATCACGTGGTCTGATCTAGCATCCAAGACTCAGTAGATAAAATTTGTGCCACCGCAACTACTACCAAAGCGTTACCTTGCCACATTCTCCCATATCAGAAGGGAAACTTTTATGATAGGATTTCCTAACAAAGACATAGATGATGTGCCTGTCATCAAAATAGCAGTTGACGTGGGTCCCAACCCTGCCATAACCCCCAAGTCTGAGTTGGCGCTTCCAGAGTTAACTATTCATGATTCTGTTCAAGCCCAGACAGAGGAAATGATTTCCCCCGCACTCATACTTCCAATTTTCGCCCCAGCTAAGAACCCTGATCATGGTCCTGACATACCCGTTATTTCTTCAGTCATCCATGAGTCAGTCGAATCTCCCAATAAACAAAATTCCACTTATTTCCTTGTCCCTATGAAAATCAGTATCATTCTGCATCATGTCTCCTTCAAAGCTCTGGTGGATACCAGAGCAGCGGAGAACTTAATAAGTGTTAAGTTGACACAGCAATTAAAACTGGAAATGGATGTGGGCTCCTCAGTAATGGTGGCCTCATCTGCTTACCAGTCTAAATATGTCATTCGCCGGCTGATACACTTCCCAATCCATCAATATAACTTCTGCGATAATTTTTTGGCCATGCTGAACTTGGTATTCCCAGTGATCTTGGGTGTGGGATGGTGGCGTTGACAACATGTGAAGATTCATTTAGAGTCTAGTACATTGTCATTTACCAATGATGATTCAGAGGGAGAGTTCCCTTTGATCAAAATCTCAAGAAAATACAAGGGACCAGCTCTATCACTACCCTAGTTACTTCCGTGGGCATTCCAGCCAATTTTCCCAAAAGCCTAATCAATATCAGAGAATTTTTGACATGGAAAAAGTGGATTGTCTGCCAAAACATACTAGGTATGATTGTTGATTTTGGACAACCGTGGAGTTGGTGAACATCAACTGCCCGTTGTATCCTCATACAGCGAAGGAAGAGGTTTCACTCAATACCTGGTTGGACAATATGTTAAAAAAGGTTGGTTGTTCAAAGAGACCTCACCTGTCACCTCCCCTATCATCTTTGCAAGAAAATCGGATGGATCGCTCCATCCTTGCATGGATTACAGTCACTTGAACAAAATAACAGTTACAGATCCCTACCCATTGCCTTTAGAGCAGAAAATCAATCAGGCAATTGCCAAATCCCATGTGTTTTTGAAACTGGATCTGGTGAACGCTTTCAACCAAATTCAGGTGATGGAAGGACAGGAATGGTTGACCGCAATCCAAATGAGGCGAGGCATTTTTCAATTTCTCGTAATGCCCTTTGGGTTGAAAAATGCTCCCACTACATTTCAACAAATGATTGACAACGCGTTAGGGGATCTCCAGTTCTCTTGTGCTATTGCATACATTGATGATATCCTAGTTCATTCCCCAACTCCTGAACAACACGCTATTGACTTAGAAGCGGTGGTGGTGGCTTTGCATAAAGCAGGGCTGTTCCTCAAAGCTTCCAAGTGCAAGTTTTATAAGGAAGAGGTCACATTTCTTGGAAACCTGGTTCTTAAAGAAGGTGTCACTATCCCTCCTAACAAATTAGATGCAATCCTAGAATGGCCAACTCCAACTACACAGAAGCAACTTCGGAGTTTCTTGAGAACTATCATTTTTTTAAAAAATTTTCCCCCACACTTTCCCAGTTGGCTGCCCCACTCCATCCCCTCATGGGAAAAAACGTACCATTTTGTTGGACCCCTGAATTCCAACAGGCGTTTGAATTGATCAGGAGGTGTTCATGTCTCCTCCCATCTTGAAACATGCTGATCCCACCAAACCATACATTGTCGCATGTGATGCTTCATCAGTAGCAGTGGGCGCGGTGCTGCTTCAGGACCACGATGGTCTTGAACATTTGGTCGCTTATTTTTCCCAAAAATTCACTGCTACAGAGCAGTCTTGGGTCATTTATGACAAGGAACTGGCTGCTGTTGCATGGGCATTAACTCACTGGCTGTACCTGTTGCAAGGTGCTCGTCATTAGCTAATGGTTTGCACGGATCACCAGGCTCTCTTGTATTTCTGCAAACCCCAAAAATTGGTGCACCGGAAGGCCCAAACCTATCAGGACCTATGCAGTTTTAATTTCAAATATGAATTTGTCAAAGGTGCGCTCAATGTCTTTCCCAATTTCCTAAGCCGTAGTCCTGCTCACTGTCCCTTGGAACCTGAGGAAGTGGATCTCATTACTATGATTCCTGCCACTCAGATTCTGTCAATCGTTCCCTTCATTGTTTCCTCCGCCGCGTTGTCTCCCAATGGTCCATTATTGGCCCAGGTGTTAGATGGTCAAATAGCCTGCCCTGAGGGCGTGGAGTTAGTTGAGCAGTTGGCTCACTCGATTCCCAAACACTCCCTATACTCCTTAGAAGAGGGACTCATTTACTTCTGTTCTCATGTTTGGGTTCCCCCTCCTTCCGCCCAAAAGTATTCCATGCACACCATGATCCCCCCATGGTCGGACATCCCAGTAACAAGAAATGCATCAATCTGATCAAGCGAACTTTCAATTGGGCAGGACTGATCAAAGAGGTCCTAGCTTAGATCACCAATTGTGTTATTTGCGCTAGGGCCAAGTTGGATCGCTCCAGTAAGAATGGCCTCCTGCACCCTTTACAGCAGGCAGAAGGTCCATGGACCTCGGTGTCCATAGATTTTATCATCAATTTCCCCTGTTCTAATGGGTTCACAGCGGTGATGGTAGTGGTGGATCACTTTACAAAATTTTCCCTTTTTATACCTTGCACTTCCATGATTACATCAGAAGAAACTGCCCACCTTTTTGTACGACATGTATTTTCAATATCTGGTCTTCCCCAGGTAATTGTTAGTGACCAGGGTACTCAGTTTACCACATGCTTTTGGAGTGAACTCCTATCAATCCTGAAGATAACCCCTGTCAATCCACGGCGTATCACCCCAGTCTGATGGTCAGACCAAGAGAGTTAACCAAATTCTCGAACAGTACCTGCATTGCTATGCTGCAGCAGCGCAGGATACTTGGGCCGGTGACTTACCTCTCACTCAATTTATATACAATAATGGGATCCACGCATCTATGGGGTTTTCACCATATGAAGCAACGTTGGGTTATAACCCATCATTTTCAGTCAGGGCATGCTTGTGACCTGAGGTTCAAGCTGCCGCGGATCATGCTACCCATATCTAATTGACTCAAGCTTTAGTATGGGAACACCTCACCAAAGCCATTGATGACTATAAGCAATTCGCAGACCATAAGTGCCTTCTGGGTCATGATTTTATGGTGGGTTCCTACGTCATGCTTGATACCTGCCATTTGCGAATTCAAACCCCTTCCTGCAAGTTCGCCAGTAAGCATTTGGGTCCTCACTTAGTGGAGGAAGTATTGGGTAATGGGGCGTTCCACTTGAAGCTTCCCACGCATTGGAAGCAGCACCCAGTTTTCCATGTTTCCCAGTTGTCGCCCTTCAAGGGTGTAATTCCCATGGACCTGGAACTGATCGTCGTCAATAATGAGGAAGAAGCTGAGGTAAAGGCTATCCTGGCATCTCGCAAGTCGCGATGTTCAGTTCAATATCTCATGGCCTGGAAAGGATACCCAGCCTTTGGAAATAGTTGGTTCAAGGCGCATGATTGCATAATTGTATGGCCCTGGTCAAAGCCTTCCACACATCCCACCCTGAGGCTCCCTGCCCTCCTCAGAAGATCGCGATGATTATGGCTATCAAGTTACCTAAATTACATAGGAATGTGGCTCTGGTGCAGTTTTCCAGTAGGGGTGCCATTCCTTTGGAAAAAGGAAAGGGTAATGTAAGTCTTGGGGAATGTCCTTTGGCTCTTGATTGGGTCATCTTCCCGTTCCCAAATAAAAAGACACTAAGAAGGATGGCGGTACCTCTCATCACTCAGGGCGATCTCACTCACATAGTAGATGAGCGATGGGTGACAGCTCATCTGCTTTGCATCTCACCCCTAATACCCACACTCACCTTGGCAGAACTGTTGTGGGAAATTAGTGAAATCTGTGCTGAGATTACTAAATTGAAATCGGTTGGATCTAATTTGGGCTATCTGGCTGATGCCCAAAATTCAAATGGCTGTAAAAGCATGAAGAATGAGATATCGGCTGGATCGCCTTACAGTTCCAATTCAATTATTAAACCAGTAGAACAAATATTGGGCGCCATTGACGCTGGTTTGAAGCCCTATGATAGTAATTTGGGCGTTGCACCCGATGTGCTGCTGTTGATTGAATGAATAGTTAAACGACCAAGCGCGAGGCAGATTGGCTGTCCTGAACCCATTCCCAACCAAATGGACCCATCCCTATATGGGATGGCCTTGGGGGATTCCCATCGCCCATCAGGCTAAATGCCATCATGCTAACCATCAGAAATGTAGTCAAGACCTGGTTTGGACATTTGAGGTCAAACTGACAGAGACTTGGCCCGCCACCAAATTTTGTGATGTCAGTTCCCAAAGAATAAACCCGCCCATTCCCAAACAATTTGCCGGTTAGGTCAAATTTGTGGGACCTGACCCATCCTGTCACTACCCAATCAACCACTATTTAATCAGTTGCATGGCACTGAGAAAGTTGTTGGTTGATTTTCTTAATTTCCTTTCCAAATAAAATTTTACCTAAAAAACAAATTTTTTACTTTCCGTTCTGACCGCATCCCAGATGGCATTTCCCTGGTGGCCCATCACCCTGCACTCCATGTGGGCTTTACCAATTCTTTATGGTCACTATGGCTCCCACCATTGCCAATTGGGCCCAGCAAGTCTGACACCTTTGGCTTTACAACCCTGCTCTTATGAACTTCCAGCAACAACACATAGGGATCTTATGGCCCTATATCCATCAATGGAAATAAAGAATCCATCTCCTTATTGCCCCCAATGAGATGGCCTCTCAAGCCAAGAATCTCGTCATAACTATCCCAGTAATCCCACCTCTAGCAGCTAGAACCACTGAGTTGGGAATGGGTTCAGTGTGGTTTGTCGTTGGGATACTCCTCACCCTGTTGTTGCACCACCACTTCGTGGTATTACATTTCCCAGCTCCATATCAAGTCGTATGGTTGGCAATGCTTCTGGCATTCTGGCTTGCTTTTTGGGTGCTCATGCATCCCGACTGGCAGGCCAGTCTAAACTTCTTCTGCCGTTTCCATGACAGCCACTTAGCACAGTATTAATCTTTTGTTGAAATGTAATAGGGATGTTGCATAACCCAAATGGCACCAACAGATACTCAAATAGCCCAAATCATGTCTTAAACGCTGTTTTCCATTAATCACCTTCTTTTATCCGTATCTGGTTGAATGCATCCTTCAATTCAACTTTGGAAAAGATTGTAGCTCCAGACAATTAGTCACTCAAGTGATCAGCATCAGTTAAGGGATACCAGTTCTTTATGATTATATCATTGAGCTTCTGGTATTTTATACATGGCTGTAGTCCACCGTCCTTCTTACTAACAAACAACAAGGGTGATGAATAAGGAGAGCGAGAAACTCTTATAAACCCTTTCTCAAGTATTGTATCCAGATGTTCTCTCAGGGCAATTTGTTCCCTCTTATTGCAACTATACATAGGTCCAAGGGTGGGCTGCTTTCCTTATAGTAAATCAATCCATAATCAAAGGATCCATGAGCTGGTAGTTGCATAGCCCCCTCCTCTCCAAAAATGAAGCCCATTTTGAGAGATACTCAGGGATGTTTTTGCAAGGCTCCAACGGAACCCCCTGAGAAACTGTTATGGACATGTCCAAACCTTTATTCTATTCTAACACACACTCAATGAGCTTATCCTTTAGCTTAATTGTGATAGAGTTCCGTCCATAATTGTGTTGGAGTTCAACCTGTGTCCACCAAGGATACCTAAGAATTACAGGATGGGGTGAACTACGCAGGACCCAAAGCTCAACTTCATTTTACTTAACCCAAACTTCAAGTCAATGTGACGTGAGCAGCGGTAAGATAAAGCATGTTCATTATTCCCCAAGGTTACTTTCGTTAAAGGTTTCTTTGCATGCAAGCCCAAAATTTTAACTGCATGCTCTGAGATGAAGTTCCATGAGGCCCCACTGTCCAGCAAAGCCATAATTTTTTAAATTTATCTTTTGAAAATTTAAATTCAGACAGATAGTAAAAAATCTGCTTATCATTTTTAATGAGGAATTGAGTGTCTGAGGTTTTTCCTTATTGCACTTCTGTTCCTAGAATTCTCTTGGTCTGCTAATACCCACTATTAGACTCTAGGTGACCTCAATAACTTTTTAAGGGTAGCGTGATGGGGCGATGTCTGATCAAATCTGCTAAGTGCCCTTCCAACCCTTGTCTGAAATAAAGCGCTCCCATTTCCTCATCTAATTCTGCCTTCTGAAAGTTATCCAAGAACTTATGAGTATATTCTTCAATGGTTTGACCTTCCTGTAGAAGGTTCATCAAGGCAATCCATGCCTTTAATCTGGTATTAGCGTGGGTTGCTTCTTCTAACGATTGAATTTTTAATTCTCATGGTTAGTGCATACATTATGATTCTCATCTAGTGTACTTATAAACCAATTCAGCGCATCACCAGTGAGTTTTGAACCCACTTCTATAGATTCTGTGCATCATATGAATAGGTCTCAGGATAAGCTTTAAATTATGCCCCCTTCAACGTAAGACCTTTTTTCACTTCAGCTAAAGATAATCACTTTTTCAAGGGAACTGTAGGGAAAGTCATAGATGGATGGTTGACCACACTCACTGTCTGCACTTAATTGGGTCCTACTGCTCATTTATAAGTTGTATTATCTTTCTTTACTTAGTAAAACATCCGCACCAGCATTTTAACTTCCCATCAACAAGGCAGATATCAAAGCCCTCAATAATAAAACCTGGTGGGATATTCATTGTAAATTTGGGTGGTCAAATTGTCAGGGACTGGTGTACTACTGACCTTGTTGGGGGTAGCCAACCATGATCTAGCATAACCAAGAGGCTTTACCCAGTATGACAAGGATACTAGAGGTGTCCAGTTATAAGAAATAGTGGGTAAGCTGGTATGGGAGTTTCCTAGATATGGTTTTAAAAGGGAAAGTTGAAAGGGAATTTCTTATAAACTGGGGTGGTAGATCGATATTGATAACACTTTAGTAAATAAACTTAATAGTGTTTGCATGATAAAGAATATTTTTATTGACTTCAAAGATTAACCAAATGAATGCTTGGTTTTATACACCATCTAACTTCCTAGACTTACCTAAGCTTAATTGATTTAAAAAATAGTGCACTATTCTTCTCTGGAGCTTATGGGATTGCAATTTATATATGATTTTAAAAGGCATTAGGAATCTTCTCAGTCTCATTGTAAATTCGTTTTAGTGCTATTAAAAGACTCAATATTATCACAATTGAGGTAATTTTAATGGTTAAACAAACATTTTCACTGAAATTTATTCATTTAATATGCAATTATTTGATTTAACTTTATCACATATCCTCTTGATCTGATTGATAATATCTTTAATCTCAGAATTCCACTAATGTCAGGATTTACCCAGACAGAAAATCACAATTGGTTGGAAAAGTAATCTAGTTACCCAGCCTAACTGCCCTATTTTCATCAGTTCATTTGCAATTTTCTGAACTTTAGCAGAACTGCCCCCTTCATTTTTCCGCATCAATCCCTCTCTGATGCAACTTCAGCGCAAATCAACTTGATTCGCTGCAACAATCTGCTAGTTGTCAGGACAGGGATAGGCGGAGGGACCTTCAAGAGGTAGACCATAACTACCGCTCATCAACCACATGGGCGAGGTTGCCCTGTGTGACAAGGGGGATGGCCTCCTCTTTGGATCTTTTTTTGTTCAAAATGGAAATGCCTCCCAGTCCAAGCCCAGGGGGCGCTCCCCTCAGAATTAAACACTATAATGGCCACACCTGATCCCTCCAACAACACCATAAGCCTCGCATGGCATGACACCTTTGAGCTAAGCCCATCATTCAGCACTGATAGTTCCCTCCTGGATGCATAATCAGAAACTATTGCAGGACAAATACAGGGGACCAAATACAGGCGCAGAAAAGCCCCTCAATCTGGTACTCAAAAAATGATGGGATGATTTATTTCTAAGTCACATATGTGTGCCCAAAAGTTTTCATCCCAAGTCATAAAGAAACATCATGACCTGTCAACAATGGGACACCCTGGAGACAAAAACTATCAAAAGAACATATGTCTAAAAAAGGGATTAATAAAAGATGTACCAACATAGATAGAAATCTGCCTAACCTGTGCACAATTCAAATTAAACAGAACTGGGCTAAATGGGCTCATACATCCACTGTTACAATCATTGGGACTATGGACATTGGTATCAGTTGACTTTATAGTTTGTTTACCTATGTCAAAAGGGTTCAATGAGATCATAGTAGTCATGGACAGATTGACCAAATGTGGGGTGTTCATCCCATGCTTAACTACACCCACAGCGTAAAACATGGCCTGATTATTTGTGACCCATGTCTGCACCATGTTTGGGGTGCCACAAGAGATAATTAGTGATAGTGGATCACAGTTTACATTAAATTTCTGGGATGCCCTGTGTGGGAAACTTGACATCAAATCATGCTGATTGTCATCTTATTACCCCCAGTCCAATAGACAAACTGAATGAACTAATCAACCCCTATATCAATACTTCTGATGCACGCCACTGTCACTCAGGATATCTGTATTAGAGATCTGGCCCTGGCCCAGTTCTTGTACAAAAATTCCAAGCATGCCTCTACTGGAATGTCATCGCTGTATGCCAACATAGGTTATAACTTTGCATTTATAATTAGCCCCAAATACACAAAAACATTATCATGGTGGATAACTTTGCTACGCATTCAGAAAAAACACCATCAAGTGCAGAGGTATTTTAATAAAAGCTTCCCAGGATGTCAAGCAGTTTGTCAATTGAAAATGGAGAGCATCACCAGAATATCAGTTGGGTGATCTGGTGATAGTGGACATGAAAAATCTTAATCTCAGGCGCCCTTCTGCAAAATGGCCTGAAAGAGGGCAGGATTATTCCTATCAGCAAAGTCTTAAATTATAGGTCTTTTTATAAAAATTTACCCCGTCACTGGAAGATCCATAAACTTTCCAGGAATCAGCATTGTCTCCATTTGAAGGAGAAAAACTGCAAAGTTCAAACCCCTGTTGGTAGAGTGAATGCCAGAATTTGAGGTGTAAAGAATTATGGACCCCAATTTTAGTTAGGGAATTTAAAATACTTGGTTGCAAGGAAGAGGTACCCTACCTATGACAAGAGTTGGATTCTGGCCCAAGATTATACTAGATGTCAGAATCTAATCACCAAGTTTCATGCACAAAATCCTGCTGCCCCAGCGCCCACAGCTACTAAGCCCCATACTATCTCAGCTATTAAGCTACCCATACCCTGCAAAAGCTATGCTCTTGTATGGGCTCTTTAGGAAGGATTATACTCTGTCCTTTTAGGAAAGGGCAATGTAAGGATTCCAGCTTACCCATAAAATTATAATGTCAACTCACCCCTTTTTCAAGAAGAGGAAACGTTCCTGAGGCTTCCCATAAGAAAAGTAGTGGATTTATGGCACACCCTTGACAATAAATATGTTTCCTCTGAGGCCCTTAATTCCAATTTAAAAATTATAGAGTGGAAGGGGATGATTTTACTATGAAGTTTGATTTGGCCCAAGCTTTTGTCAATAAAATCACAAAAATCCGTGAGAAATCTGAGAACAATTGGACAGATTTAAACTAAATTTTTGACAGGAACACCAGCCCAAAAATCAATATGACAAATATCCCTCCAAGAATAAAGACTATTTTATTAAGAAAATTGTAAGATATGACTTTTCTTTCTCATTGCAATCACTTTTGCAACCTATTCAATTCAAGACTGAATCTAGTTTGATAATATCACAGAGGAGATTAGTCTGCGCCCATGTCAGGGAGCAGTTGGGCAAACAAGGTAAGAGGAGCAGGTGGAAGGCCCGCGACCTCCAACATTCAAAAACGCCCCAGAGAATCTGACAGAATAGACAAAAATCTTAAAAAACCAGTGGTCACAATTTCCCCAGAGATACTCGCGTGGCAAGCACGATGCAACCAGTACATCAACACGCCACACTCCCAGCCACTTTTGTCAATGGAATTTGGAGTCCGTGTGTATCTGGACATCCAAAAAACGGCCTTATGGGAAAAAGTTTATGAAGATGTACACAAAGTTTTCCTGACCGCGGTGTATGTTGCACCTCACTCCATGTCGCATGGTTGGCTGGACCTAAGTTTCAAAAGCAAAAAAGCAGCAGACGAGGCTGCAGCAGTGCGCATAGTGGTCGACCTCCCTGAAGGGCAACGGGTCATCAAAACCAAATGCACCAGATGGACAAAATCAAACCAAATTTTCCTCACGTTTGACTTTTTGCCTACTACGATAAAACGTGACATTTTGGAACAACACCTGAAAGATGGTCTCGCCATATATGGCAAAATACAATCTTTCAAAATGCAACGCTTCACGCTGATGCCACACCTGTGCACTGGCAAAGCCATCGCAGTTCTGACACCAAATGAGGAGATCGTGAAGGAACTAACCCAAATCCTGCACTCCACTTTTATTGATATTGCAGGGCATACCACCCACCTGTTCTGGGTGACCGTGGACAGCGTGCCCCCCATTTGCACCCACTGTGACGCATTCAGCCATAAGGCGCATGCATGCCCCATCAAAGAGGGCGTCACATTCCAAGAGCACCCCTCGGTGGCCATGGCCAGCAGAGAGGCGCACTACGAACCAACTGCAAGCACCAAAGAGGCTTTCCCGTGGGGAGCACAAGGCTGCTACCTATTAGTAAAGCCTATCTCCCTGCAGGAGTGGAAGAAGGCCAAGCAGGCCCATAGGGCCACGGCCAAGGAAGCGGCCAAGGCCACCACTGCTATCCCACACTCACAACGCCAGGAGGACATGGAGACCTTCATGGTGGAAGCAACTCAGGAATCCATCATCCAATCAGATTGGGAAGCCCATGCCGAGTGGGCCACTCAATCCAAGGATCCAATGGGAGATTTGATCGCACCCAATCGTTGCAACCAAGATCTAGTCAAAACTGACTTGGGACCTATCCCAACTGAAAAAAATTTTTGCCCTGCTTGGCGGTGCACTGAACTCATCCGCACTGCAAAAAATTCGTCTGACGTCAGAACAAAAGTGAAGGCCAAAGCCAACGTGACTCTTTCCACAAAAATCAAAAAAACTCCAATAGCATTGCTTCTAACACCCGCGCTGCTGTTAAAGCCCGTGAGGACCTAGAAGAGGATGGTGGGCCCAGGGGCCCACCCCTCGCACCTAAGGTGTGATGGGGGAAACCTTCACTCTAGGGATGTTGAATATTGCTGGACTCAAGGCCTCCCCGTCCCAGGCTAGGAAACTGAGTTTTTTACAACACAATTTACCCATGGATATCCTGGCCATCCAGGAGTCCCACTGTCCATGAGGTTCTGAGGAAGCTTGGAAAACAATGCTCCTCCCATCCCTATCCTTTTGGTCGAAGCACTGTGGGGTGCTAATTCAGAAAAATAATTTTTCAAATTTACATCCTCAGAAACATTCCTAAATAGCTGAGTGCTCTTCATCACCTTCTCGTGGGCAGATGTAGCACATGCAATCATCAACATCTATGCCCCAAATGGTGCACATGAGCATTGGGAATTTTTCTCATTGGTCAAATCCCTCCCGCTACCCCCTGATTCTTTCCTAGTCAGCGACATGAACTGTTGGCTAACCTCACCAACGGACTGGTGGCCTCCTCACCCCAAGCCCCACAGGGTCACGTAGAACTACGCGTTCTAAAGGCCACCCTTGGGTTAATGGATGCGCTGCTGTGACATGCCCCGCTGCTCAAAAACATGACGCGTCCCCACATCCACAATGGCTAATTAAGGTCTATGACCCGCATCAACCTTATTCTAACGCCGGCGAAATTCCAACCCCACATCTCCCACTTCAAAACAACAAAAATGGAATTCTCCGACCACCGACTGGTCTCAATAACCTACCACCTACTGGTCACAGTTGCTAAGGCCCCACATTGGTGCAAAATCCGCCCCCCCAAGCTCGCGTCACCAGGATTTTCCATGTGGGTGGAAGAGGCAACTTTGGCAAAATCATTTGTTGCACCATTTTGCGCGGACCCCATTTCCACATGGGCAACTTTCAAAGAGGACACCATCCGCCACTATTGCCATCTCTCCTCCAGACGCTCATGAGCCACATTGGCGGTTATCTTGTGCGCTCTGAAGAAATTGGCCCAATTGGAGTCCAACATTCCAGCTACAGGATACAGCCCTGCATGGGGCCAGAAGTGGGTGGAGGCAGCCGCCCACCTCAACGCACTCGAAAGGCAACACAAACATTGGGTTTGTGTCCAATACAGGGCCACATGCATCACTAAAGGCGACAAGTGCACCGCATACTTTTTTAAAAAAAATTTCGCACCACGCCAGAGCGTGGCCTGCACACAGGTGCAAAGATCTGATAATTCCATTGCGGACACACCAGCTGAAGTGGCAATCAAAATGCAAAAATATTACTCCAAGTTATACCAAGCCAAACCAATTCAGCTGGCTAAAGTGGCGGAATTTCTCAACTGAGCTCATATCCGCACCATTTTCTGATACCCAGAAATAATGAATTTAATTACTCCAAATGAATTATGGACAGCCATTCGCGGTGCGCCAAACCAAAATGCCCAGGCCCAGATGGCATTCCATATGAGTTCTACAAAAAATATTTCAAATATATATCCCCATTGCTGCTCACCTCACTTAACCAAAGCCTGTTGGAAATGCGCCTCCTACCAGGAGGACATGAGGCCTTTACTGTCACACTCTACAAGAAAGGGGATAAGCTTAACTTAGCCAACTGGCGCCCCATTTCTCTAACAAACACAGACACCAAAATTTTAATAAAAATCATGGCTAACCGTTTAGGGACTGTAGCATCTGCCACCATCTCCCCAGAACAATTCAGTTTCATCCCCGGAAGGTCGATTTGGGATAACGTGCACTCCATGGCTAATGCATGTCAGTTTACAGCCTCAGGAGCACTGGTAATTTTGGACCAACAAAAGGCCTATGATAGAGTAAACTGGGAATACCTAAGGGCCTGCCTCCATCAATTCCGCCTACCCCCCGCTTCATCAACTGGGTGATGCTGCTCACGGAATCTGCAACAATGGCAGTGCGTGGCCCAGGCTTCCTAACGGAAGTAGTCCGCCCTCTAAGGGGCTTGCAACAAGGGGACCCCCTCAGCCCAATCTTATACAACTTCAGCCTTGACCCACTACTGCAAAATGTGAATGCCCAACTCACTGGGGTCCATGTGCCAGGCCAAACCCCAGTCAAGATGATGGAATTTGCAGATGACTGCGTGGTGGGGGTGTCTAATAATAAAGATGCACTCGCGCTTGAAGCCCTCATCCAGGAATATTCCTGGGTAAGCAATGCGACACTGAACGCCTCCAAAACCGAAATCATCCTCCTTGGTCAGTTTCAGAACTGCTGGACCCCAGCAATTAGTTCCCAACCCGGCCCATCTGCTCGCCCACGTCCACACCTTACTAACTCAACACACACCGCTCCACTGGTGCACCCCTTTGTGCCACGTCCTACCATAGGACTGGTGCGCCATCTGGGTGTGTGGATGGAGGCAGGAGGATACGCGTCAGCAGTAATGGAGTGCCATATACTGGACAATGTGACGAAGCGAATAGCCTCTCTCAGAGCACACCCTACTACCCTCACTGGCAGGGTTGTTCTATCCAACTCTATGCTCCTATCTAAAGTCTGGTTCGGAGCCCACGCCATCCCCTTCTCCCCAAGCTTCTTCAAATCTCTATATGCCTTGCTGCAAGGATGGCTTTGGTCAGACCGCCCTCCACCAGTACGGCTAGAGGTCATGTTTGGCCCTCATCATCAAGGTGGCATGGGCCTGCTTGACTTCAAAGCCCATGCTGCCAAGATCCTGGGCACCTGGATCGCGGCCGTCACCGCTCCTACACTCCCATCCCAACACTGGTCCCGCGCGGCCCACTCCAACTTCTCCCAAGCCTTGGGCCTCAACAATCCATCAAACCCCCACTCCCTGATGAAATACCTCACATCACACACATCGGCCACAGGTCCTCACGGGACTAAAACCCACTACAAACGAATCCTACTCTCCATGCAAAGCGCAGAGTGGAGAATTCATATTAGCGGACATACAACCTGAAGAGGCCGCCCCTCTCCTCAGTTCACACAAGAGGTACAGGGGCTACCCATCAATGATGGCGTGATCCCCATTCGGCCCCATGTCCTATCCAGGGTGGACTACCTGGACATGATGGACATCCCTTATTCCACTGAGACCCAAAAAACTATCTGGAAATACGCACACCATCCTCTGTTGCAGCCTCAAGTCCGCTCCCATGTGTGGCGCTGCCTGAGGCGAGTGTATCGTACAGAGGAGCGCTCTAACGCTTTACACTCATCCTGTGTCGTGTGTGGCCAGTATGGAACGCTGTTCCACCGCCTGGAGAAGTGCCCCACCATTAAAGTGATATGGCGCGAAGTTCAACGTCTGCTGGGCCAGGATCAAACGCATCCCTTCAGTCTGTCAAGAGATATGTTTGCTCTATAAATGGCCTCCTCCCTTCCACCCTCCCTCCGTGCTCTGGTGGTTGCAATCGCCATGTGGACCATCCACACGATTGTCTTAGATGCCATCGCAGGCTCCACCCCCACCCTCCCAGAAACTGTCCACAGATTCTGGTCTCATTTGGTGGACCACTTTCAAGCATGGATGTTTAGTTACCTCTCACCGCGTCGCTGACAGCTGGTATCCTCCTGGTTCCCAGTCTGGTTCATCAAATCAGACCCCTTCCTCCACACGCGCTCAATAGTGGCTACGGCCCCTTCACACGTCCCCTCCCCCTCCCCATAGTGGCTTTCCCGCTGGCAACAAGAGATAGCATCGCTTCTCTGGGGTGCCTCCCCTGGTACTAAGTTTGTCTTTCCTGAGTCATATTCGGAAGTGTCCGTCCCATGGTCGGCCTTCCCCACAATAAATTTAAATTAAAATTTAAAAGAAAATTGTAAGATATATTGGCATTCTGGAACTTAGATAAAAGCAAAAAAATACCGGGTGGAACTACAATTTAAGGCACCTGCAATGTGCAAGCTAATCCATTGTTAAGTCTTGGCATAAAGGCTTGATTCCGCCAAGTTGGTTTGCACAGGGTATTAGCCACTAAGCAACCAAATTGGACAATATGAAGATCACCAACTTCAATAAAACTCGATAAATTATATATTGAGCAATTGCCCCTATTCAACCTCTATTAATCTTCTACTAATCGCAGACTTATCTGAAACAACCTACTCGTGGGAAAAGCCCTCCTCCTTCAATCCTCCATTTGACTCTTTATATCTCGGTTCCCCAAGCCAGATGCATCCTAGGCTTGGTAGTCTCCTATTCGTTTTCCCTTTTCTAGAAGTTCTCATCTATCTCATAATCTCGGTGTAATTTCCCTTAATTCACCAAATGGTTGACACTTTGATTAAGTATTTTCCATATACCTTTTCTATCAATCTCGAGACTTGTCTCAATTCCCTCTCCAATCTGCCGGTATGTGTAGCATATCATCCAGTCATATCAAATGTCCTGACATTACTCCCCCTTTGGCTGGACAATATGCTCTTATTGCTTATATTCTTGAAGGAACTTCGTGTGAACTCAGTTGATAATACAACCCCCCGCAGATTCCTTAATAGTGTAGACATCCATACCAGTCTTCTCAATGATCTCAAACAGCCCAGCCCTGATGTTGGAGAGCTTGTTTTAACGCCCAAATCCGTGCTGGACGTGAAATAAGACATGGTCTCCTACATCAAACAGCGGAAGTCTGCTCCATCTCTTCTGATCAGCCACCTGATCACAAATCTTCTTGACAAAACTGGTAGAGTAGGCTTCCGTTTGTAGCTTGATCAATGTACCATAAGAGTCTTCAAATATCGCTGAGGGTCCACACCACCAGTGTCCTCTACACACAAGTAAAGCATGGCAGGCAGAGCCAGATGTGACTATACAATAGTTGGAAAGGGCTCTTACCAGTGGATGAATGATAGCTGATATTATATGCAAACACAGCTGTAGGTAGAAGAGT